>JAANBB010000373.1:0-40362 GCA_014621425.1 Cylindrodendrum hubeiense
CTTGCAACGCACGCACACGACCTCGCTGAGGGGCCAATTGAGCAGCGTAGGGCTTGCGACTTACTCGAGAGAACGGCCTGCATGGCGCGTCCACCCCTACTTGAGGCTGTCATTGTGGCGGTTTGCTGTGGTTAGCTCGTGACGTGTGCGAGCAGCGAGCAACCCAAAGCTGGTGATGTTCAGGTCCCTTCGCGTTTCTCGAACTTTTTCCATCCGCTGGCTGGCACTGCGAGCTGAGGTACGTACCTGCGCCGCCCATTGGACACATCCCGCTGGGAGGGAGCGGCAGGCAGCTTACCTAAGGTACAGTGCCTACCGTAAATTTACCTTGCTTGGCCAGCCTCAGTTGCGGCTCCACAACCAGCCCTTCCTCGTCTTCGTACCTCAGGCATCTGTATCCACTTCCCAGCAACGGCCGTACAAAAGAAAATTCTCCTAGAGTCCGTTCTTGTTCTTCTTTCCTTTCCCTCAAGGCGCCCTTTCCTTATCGTCAAGACCCGTTCCACCTCCAGAACGTCCTGACCATTTATGAGCGCCGAGAGTGAATACAAACGCAGTCTTTTTCGCTAGCGGGGCCCTCCTTCTTTCCTAACGGGTTCTGTTAGATAGATACTGCTGACATACTTTAAATATTTCGACCCTATGATGGGGGGAGTCAGTCGACTCGGTGCTTGAAGCGCCTCGACCGCATCGTGAGCGAAGCAACGAAAACCAACCACCCTTGGTCGAGTTCAAGTCCTCCTTACGAGGCATTCGCACCGCGCCGCAACTGTGACTACGCAATGTTAGCCGCTTCACGTTAGCCACTGCACCCCGGCCTTTGACTGTCCTCGAGTGAAGAGCATGGACCCTTGCTGGAGTTTTATCCGGCCGCCGTTTCTCCCGTGACTCTGAGGAATTCTCGCCGGTAACTCTCTGTCAGCCGTCCAGCCCACCGGCTAAACGCTTTCAGTCAGGTGCGTGCCCCTCAGACGTATCACTCGGTGCGCGCGTGGTCAAAGCCTCATGCAACTAAACTTGAAGCTGCGCCGTCTTGATTTCCTAAACCCTAGGCCTCACAAGCCTACCGAGAGACGATATTTAGACAAAACTACCTACACATTGGAGCCAATCAACTGTGGCCCATAACAAGATGACCAGACCTGACCATGTAATCGATCCGACTCCCGCGCGACACCTCGCTACCAAAGCTAACAATCATGTCCACCGTGTCAAATGATGCTGGGTATCAACCATATGGACCGCCCGATAATGCCAGAAACGCCTGATAAAACACTCCCGCTCGCTATTTGCCTCCGTGATTAATCAAGCCTGAAGCTCCGCGACTGCCTGGGCGACTTCTTTCGTCGCCCGCGTTTCCCATGACCGCCGGGCGTCTCCATTCAGCGAAATCGTGTCTTTGACCTCGTCGTAAAGTTTCCTCGAGATGTCTCGATTGATGGTGGCATACTGCTCCGTCGTCAGCTTCTGAGCCCGCCAGTGTGGCCTCAGAGCGATTTTGACAATGTCGTTGATGCTCCTCTTTTCCTCCTGTGTCATTGTCAATCTCGTTGGAGATTGTTGTTCGTCTGGCTGCGCCGGAACTTGGTGGGGTCGCCGCGGCCGGGGCTGGCGCAACTCAAGAGGGCGGCCCTCTGGCCTGCTGGGACGCGATTCCGAGTCGCTATTGTCGCTGCTCATTCGACGAGTAGGTGAATAATTTGCCGGAGGATATCTGGGCTGGATGCGCGTGCTGAGTGATAAGGTTGGGGAGAGGGGCGGGGAGGTTGGTCGGCCGTTCACTCTGGGCCGCGATTCCGAGTCGCTATGATCACTGCTCATGCGGCGATTGGGGGAGTAGTTTGCTGGAGGGTATATAGGCTGGATATGCGTGCTGAGAGATAGAGGGGGAGATGTTGGTCGCCCGTTCACGCTGGGTAGCGGGGGTGGTGTGAGCGAGAGGGCGCGCGGGCTGCTGTAAGCTGAAGGTGATGGAGAAATAGCCGGAGAGTTGGCCGGCGACGACGCGTCTGGCGGGTTTCGCCATCCCGCGACCGTCACCGACGTCTCATCTTCCGATGTGGCATTTGGTTCGAGCTCCTTGAGAAGAGAAGAGACGAGGGGCGGATCGATGTTGTTTCGACCAGAGGCACCGTTCCTGGAGGTCCCATTGGTGGCTCGAATGGTCGAGGGGCCGGCCGTGGCGGCGGGGGACGACATTGAGCTCGAGCCCTCGCCATTCTGAGTTACTAATCGTCGAGTTCGTGGACGCTTGAGCTTGCGTTCGGGCTCTTGGACAGGTTCCCTGGGTGACGCAGTGACTGACCGCACCTTGCGCTTTCGAGAGTTGGGATTGGGGTTCGGATCGTCGCCTTCGCGAGCACGATCAAGGGCACCCCAGGCTCGCCTCTCGTCGCGAGTCTCCTCCACTGGCTCGGGCATAGGCTGGAGGCGCTCGCTGATGGCTGGGGGGATATTGTTCACGAAGGCCTCGCTCGCGCCTAGGCGGTGGGCAATGTCCATTCGCTGCTGCCATCGCTCGAGTTCCCGTCGCCCGAGTTCTTGGAACCTCCGGAACTGCTCGAGCTCTTCGTCTTCATTGTCGTGGTTGTCCAGGTCCAGTTCGCTCATCTCGTAAAAACGCCCAGAGAACTGGCCCCAGGCGCCTTGCCACTCGACGTTGCGAGCTTGACGGCGAGCTCGCCTCAGGCGTTCCCGAGTTCGGACGTGGTATCCTCGGACACTTCGGGGGTTTGGGCGTCGGACATACTGTGGACGTGGCGATCGCTCGCCAGCCTCGGGCGTTGCTGGATCGTCAACGAGTTGGAAAAGATGGGAGCATTCCATGCAGTACCAGTCGCCGTCGGGAATACACTCGAGGCCAACGCAGTGGGTATGGTATGCGGCATCGCAGCTATCGCACAGGAGGAGGACATCCTCCCGCTCGGCGGAGTTGCAGACCGGGCACGGGTTGCCCGGTTCCTCCTCCTCCTCGGGGTTATCGCCTAGCCACTGTTGTACGTCGAACTCGGCAACTTGTTTCTTGTCTTGGACGTTGTACTTGGAAACGACGGTGCCTGCATGGAGAAAATTATCAGTCAGCGGGTGGACGCATGCATGGCGGCAGGGACAAGGCAACATACCATCGACACCGTTGTACACGCGCACCGAATGGAAGGGATTGCGGCAAATTGGACAGGTGTTGGTCTTTTGAGCCCAGGAACGAATGCAAGCATCGTGGATGATGTGGTTGCACCCGTCGAGGGCGGCGACAATATTGAGGTAGCTGGAGTCGTCGTTGTTGACGTCGACGTCGATGTCGACCTCGACAGTCTCGGGGGCGGTAGCGGCGGGTACCGGGACGGCGTCACCAACACCACCACCATGATCGTCGTCGAGGGACAACGACCGCGGAAGGGGATCCAGGCATATAATGCACTGCTCCGGTTCAGACATGATGTCGAATTCGATAATACAGACTGGCTCTTGATGGAAACATGTAAAAAGTATCGGGCGGGGGATTCGATGATTCGAGCGGAGTGGGAGCGGTGGTCGGCGGTGATGGTTCTGGGGCGGGATGCTTTGGGGGGGGCTAAAGGGCCTGGCCTGGGTGGTGATGTATTAGTGGGTGGTTCTGGTACAAGACGCCTGAGAGAGCCTGCTGGGAATTGAAAGAGGAAGAGTTGAGCAGCGGGCTTCAGAGGCGGTTTTCGCGCGTGTTAGGGGACCATGGCGGGGCCAATCAGCGTGGCTCGGCGGCCGGGGGGTTGCCATGACCCTGCTGGCTGGTGCTGGCTGCGTCTGCTGGAGGCCGGCCGCTGCCCCATGAGACCCATGAGGCCTGGTGCAGCCAAGAGTAGCCAGTGCACCGCGACTCGACGACGACGTCGACCGAGGCAACCAGCCAATCCTCGGCGAGGGAAGCCTTGGTCTTGGGTCTTGGGTCTTGGGTCTCGGTCTCTCGGGTCTGATCATGCACGAGTGCTCGGTGGTTTCATATACGTACCCAGATTTTCTTGTTGCTCTTTTCCCTTCCTTCTCAGTACACTGACTGAATGTTGCGAGCACTGCAGCAGAATCGGATTCCGACGTGGGATTGAAGGATGAATGGATGGATGGCGCGAGAGCCTGGTACGGCAATAGCTTGCAACGACTAATAACAGGCACCGAGTGGCGACCCTGGTGAGATGGGTGGGTGGCCAGCCAAGCGTTGAGGGTGGCCGGCCCGTCTTGTTCCCCTTTGGCGAGTGAGGAGGCAACTTTATCCGGGGAAGTGAAACTCGCAAGGCGAGAAGACAAGTGGAATGGGAACGGGGCAAGAAGAGGAGGAGAAAAGACAAGTCTCGGCTTTTACGAGCGCCCTGTTGGGAGACCAAGAACCAAGTAGGCCCGTCGTCGGTCGGCACAGGAAGGTAGGTGCCTTTTGAGGGGAGCAGCCCACCGCGACGTACGTAGGTACCTAGGTAGGTAGGCAGGTAGCCACGCAGGTTGACAAGGCAGAGTCAGAGAGTGCAGAGGAGGAGACGTGGATTCTGCCGCTGTGAGAGGCAAAGATGGGAATAGGAGTAAGAATAAGTCCAGGCAGGAATAGGAATAGGGAATGGAATGGGAGAATGGATGACGGAAGCCGGAGCCCTGCTGGACTGTGCTGAGCTGCGCTGTACTGTACTGGAGAGAGGTACTACTGCGCTGTGCTCTGCTGGGCTGGCTGGGCTGGCTGGGCTGGCTGGGCGTCTCCGCCTGCCCAGCTGGGGATGGGATGGGATGGGATAAGGGATGGATGTGCCAATGTGGATGGGGAAGCCGGGAATCTCACACGTGTGACCAGACCGGGTCATCCATGGCGCCCAGAGCATGGAGCGAGGGTACGTAGCCAACTGGGGCGAGAGACATGCGACTCCCGCGTGCATTCATTCGAGACCTCGTCGTTTTAACTTGTCTGCTCCAGCGACTTTTTACGAGAGAGGCCGCCCCTCAGCAGCCAGGCCGAAGCCGTATATGCCTGGGTAGGCAGTCCTCGGTCGAGCACCGCGCGAAGCTGACAGAGACACCGTATCTAAAAACAGGCAGCCCTGCTCTGGCCCTGTGCGTATGTCCCTGTGCGTATGTGACTACCTTACCTAGGTAGGTACGGAGCGGTTGTAGGTAGGCCTTTGGGGGGGCGCAGCCGGCGGGTAGTGGGCGGACACCACCATCTGGCACCCGCCGGCAGGGCATCTTGGTGTCGAGCCGCAAGCGCTCGAGCATGCAGCATGGGGCGCATGGGCGTGGGAGCATGGGCATCGCCGAAGTCTGCCTCCGACTAACTGGACTGGCCTCCCAGTTGAGTTCAAGCCGGGGAGGGAAACAGGGAGGTTGGCTCTGTCGGGTTTTCTGAATTATTCCGTAATTCTGCGCGTACCTGGTGCGAACCGAAATAGCCGTGCCTCTATCGCCGACCGTCGAGTCCTCGGTGTCCCAGTTTGCCGGCCGGGCGATGCGGCCGCGTGACAGCTCTTGCGCTGGGCCTTGTTGGCCTCGTCCGTCCCCGATGGATGGCTGGATGACTGGTTATCGTTGTGGTCCCTCCTGCTCCCAGGCCATTCCTTCGTCAGGTTGGTCCCTTGGCCTCTTGGCCTCTTGGTCCCTGGGTCGTCGACCCGAACTAGTTCCCTAGCCTGTCTAAACTGGCGACCTGCGTTAGACGAGTCACGCACGCCGCATGTCGATGGGCTCTGTCTGGTCACGTCGAGCTGTCTAGTTGCTGTCTTACATTGCTTTCTTCAGCTTCTGCGAACTCTTGCTGCACCCGTCATCGTCTTCTGCTGCACATCATCGTCCGCGCCTCGTGAATCGAGTCACCCCCGTGGCTCGTGGGTCGGCCTCGTCGCTATCCAGCCTGGATGTCACCTGGGACACATGGGTCAGTGCCCAACCCGCCAGGCACAGGGCGCCACACAATGCCTCCTCACTGCCGACGTGGCCCGCTCAAGTACATCGTCATTCTCGGCAGCTGGTGACGAGAAAGACGCGCAGATATTTTTTGTTTTGTTTTGGTTGTTATTTATTACGGGTGGTTGGCTGTCGGCCAAAATCGTGACGCAGCCGAGGGGGCTTACCACGAGAACGAGACGCTGGTCGAGCCGACGATGAGTTGTTCCATGCGCGCAGCAACCCCACTACGCTATACTCGGGAGGGAGGGATAAGCCTGGCCTGGGCTCCGTTTCGCGCTTTGAACCCGTTAATACACGGCTGAATCAAACAACACTTGCGGGTGCGTTGCACTGGCTTATTGGGGCCTCGTCGTTCATGGAATCACTCGTCATACCGCCACGATACACATCCCCTTGTCCCGTGGCCGATCTACGGGGCCAAGTCTGTCGAGGGATCCCAGCGTCAAAGTCATCATGCGTGCTTGATTTCGAGGAGACACCATAATCGCATCCTTGACGAGACTGAACCTGTGCCCACGAGCCCAAAACACCGGCGCTGGTTGGCTCCATCATCACGTTTTGGTGGTGGCCCAAAGAAATTCGCGTCCTCTTGTTGAAGGGTCCGAGACCATGCAATTTTTTTTCATTGCTAATCGACCAGCCTCTATGACCGAAGATCGGGAGATGACATCCAGTTCGTCAACTCGTAGTGTAGGCACGAAATCCATGTCCCCCCATACACCAGACCGAAAAGCAAAGCCGTAACTTCCTCCGCCAAAGTCAACTCTTTTAAACCTCAGCAATCTCCCTCAGTCGTCGCAGGGTCGATCGCATGGCAGCGGCAGCGGGGGTGCTGTATCACGGTTAGCTCTCCGTTGTTGAACCTGGCTTGGCCAGAGTCGAGGGATGACGCACGAGACGGTGTAAGCGCCACCAGCAACGGTGCGCTTGCAAGACCGGCAGTCCCAGATACCGGTGGCGTTTCGTCGGACGGTGGTCTTTCCGCAGAAGGTGCAGGTGTACTTGGCGTGCTGGGTGATTTCCATCTTCTTCACCTGCTTTCGGAGAGAGGCACCATAACTGGATAGCAGTCGCGTTAGTTGTGTGTTCCCCTAGGGTTGATGCCGGACCCTGGTGGGTTGCTGTTGACTTGGTCGTTCAGATTCGTCACGACCGCACAAACGGCGCCCGAAGTTCTCCCCATCCCAGGAGGCGCATTCCTCTTCTTGATATACTCCGGGGCAACAGTGTAGGTCGTGACAGAATCCGGGACGCAGAGTCAAAGTCGTTCTCGAGGGTTGTAGGCGATGAGCTTCGTGGGACTTACCGGACACCATATTTACCGCTGGCAGTGAGGTTAGCATTTTCCTGACGACAGATCAATTGGGGGATGGGATACGCACGTCACGCCGACCTTCTTCGTTCGCTTGGTCATCTTGGAGGATTATGTGTGGGACGTCTTGGGGAGAGTGAAGACGAGAAGATGGACGAGGGCAGGTGTAGTTGCTCTGGAGGCTGACGACACCGAAAATGTCAAGAAAGTTAGAATTGTGATTTTCCTTAGGGCAAGCACGTGAGGGGAAGCGAAAGGACCCACCGCCTCGATTTGTTCAACAACTTGGATTTTTTTGTGAAAGGGGAAAAACCTCGGCAAAACTTGACTGAGGTCGATGACCACCACTAAGGCGGCTGTCCTACCTGTCTGTATACACTACTCAAACCCCCCTGCGCATTTCTGCCATACTGAATCATGTTCCATGTACGAGTACCCTCACCCCGATTCTAGGCCACATGCGGTTTTCGCATAGGTACGATAGCATCGCCGAGGTAAAATACAACCGTTTCATTGCTGATGACAACATTGTAGAGTGACACAGTGTAGGTAGAGGACCAAGAGCCGTAAAATACTTGGTTCGCAGAACGCTTTAGCAGTACTTTGTAAATCGGGGATTTTTGGTGAATCACGGATCTCAACCCGTTGTCCATGGTTCTCAGCCCGTTGTCCACGAATTCTCCTACCAGCCAAATCTAGATAAGATGCTGATGATGAATCGCGACATGCCGGCCCCTGTTGGACCCCAGTCCGCGGATGAGTCCGGTGGGCCGTTCGTAGCACGACGTCGGAGCGCCACCACGGACCGGGTCTGGGAGGCGAGAATCATGTAAAAGCTGGCCAGGTATCGTGTTGGCATTTTGCCCATGCTCCTTATTTCACCGCAATTTGTGTTTCTTCAAACTGCACAAGGTGTAAACTCTCTGTCATTTGTGTACTACCGTCATTATGCCGATCAAAGAGCATGGTCGCCAGTACGACATCGTCGTCTTTGGAGCTACTGGTGAGAATGACAAAGTATTGTTGACCAGACAGGGATGCTGACGATCTCATGAGGCTACACTGGCAAGCTGACAGCCGAATACATCACCACCAACTTGCCTACGGATTTGAAGTGGGCGATTGCAGGCCGTTCGGAGTCGAAGCTTCAGGCCGTTGTGGATGAGTGCAAGCGACTGAACTCTGACCGCCTTGCTCCAGGTACGTCGCATCATCACCAAGTATCTATCGCGTTGGGATTTGCCATGGGCATCTTGCTAAAAGGCATGATAATTCATAGCGATTGAGATCGCCAACCTCAACGACGAGGGCTTGAGCGCCCTGACAAAGAAGACTTGCGTGCTCCTCACTACGGTTGGTCCGTACGCCCTCTACGGCGAGCATGCTTTCAAAGCCTGCGCTGAGAATGGAACACACTACGTCGACGTAACCGGCGAGGCTGCTTGGGTCAACAGAATGATCAAGAAATATGAGAAGACGGCAAAGGAGAGCGGAGCCACCCTGTTCCCTCAGGCAGGTGTCGAGTCGGCGCCCCCAGATCTCACCACTTGGGCCCTGGCCAAGGCGATTCGCACTCAACTAGGTGCTCCGACCAAAGATGTGAAGCTTTGCATCCACAACATCAGGTAGTTTGGCCGTGATACTCCCAAGAACCTAGCTGACGAGACATAGCTCGACGCCATCTGGAGGCACGCTTGCCACCGTAATGGCCCTTTTCGATGTATTTTCTGTCGAGGAAGTGAGGGCGGCGAGCAGCCCATTCGCGCAATCCCCTATTCCTCACGCAGAGCCCTCACGGCCCAGGGATTCCATCTTGGAGAAGATTTTTGGTGTGCGGACCATCCCCAACCTGGGCATGTTGACAACATCCCCCATGGGATCCACCGATATTGCTGTTGTTGAACGAACCTGGGGCCTCCTCTCGGAAACGCCATCCAGGAAGGACCAGTTCTACGGACCCAAGTTCACATGGGGAGAGTACCTCAAGACCCGGAACTGGCTCAGCGGAGTTGTCACCCACTGGATGATGATTATTGGCATGACGCTTCTCGCGCTTGTCCCCCCAGTCAGGACCGTCATCAAGCGTTACATCTTCCAGCCCGGAGAGGGCGCCAGCAGGGAGGCCACCGAGAAGGAAGAGATTGAGTACCGGGGAGTTGCATACCCGGACTCGGAGAAGGCTACCGGCAAGATCGCGTACTGCCGGACCTGGCACCGAGGTGGCATGTACTATTGTGAGTTTCACCGTCTACGATTTCACAGTCTACGATGATGAGATGAGGCCGCTAACCTTGTACAGTGACGGGAAAGCTGCTAGTTGAAACCGCGGCAACCATTCTCGAGGACGACAATGAGCTGGACGGAGGAATCTACACACCGGCCTGCCTGGGACAGGGTTTGATTGACCGACTCGACAAGGCTGGTCTCAAGTTTGAGGTCAAGCTTCTCGACGCCTGAGCCCTTGATGAGATATGCAGCACGATGATACGAGGAAGCAATGAGCAAGGGCAAGTTTGGCCTTGGAATGTTGTTGAATTGGATAAAATGGAAGCCGTAGATGATGCATTTAGGAACACAGCTGGTCTCCTTAATATCAGCATCATCATTATACTTTGATTCGCCGAGGACGTGCATTGTTTACCCTCGTGATGCATGTCGGGCGTTATTCCGGATTCGCGGTAGAGTCAGTCAGTCCATGTTACGATTCAACCCAAGTGCGGACTGGGCCTGGTCTGGACGGGCGCCGGGCGTCGGGCGTCGTTCCCCGTCCACCTGGGCGCTCGCCCAGTAATTGGAGGGCCGGGTGCTGGAAGCATGTGCGCTGTAGAGGTTGCTTCAGTGGCTTGACCCACCTGTAAACGCCCCCGCAGTAGCTCTGCTCAGTGGGTCTCACTGTGGCCCATCAGGTCCCGAAATTGGAGAAACCTTTCCTGGGCAGAACGTCATCACCAGTCAGAGGGTTGGACTCGTCCCCCCCAAAAGGTTCTTCACTCGAACCGGTCCATGCCGCCCTACTATTCTACTTTCGTCACCTTCCAAACGTCGGCCCTATCACGATAACTCTCACCATAGCTCGTCCACCTTGGTCTTCACCCTCTCTCAAGGTCAGGGACATGCACGGCCTATTTTGATTTCGCATGTGGCTTGTTGCCTTGATCTTTGACCACCGACCACTGACCCATTGCTGCCGACCGAAACCGCAATGGAGCCTCACACCACCACCGCGCCCAGCGCGACAACCAGCGAGGCTACGCCTCTTCTATCCCCCTCCACGACCCGTCCGAAGGCAACCCGTACCGTCACATTCAGCGAAAACCCCGTTACTCGCACCATAGAGCCCAGCCGACAGCAATTGCCAGCTCGAAGCCCTCACCACCATGCGCCCAGCCCGGCCGTTTCCACCAGCAGCGCCAGCGGCCCTCCCATGCTCGCCGCCCTAAACAACAAGCTCCGTCGACGAAACAGCCAGAGTGCGGTGCCCGCAGTGATGCACTTGGGTCCTGGTCCCAAGATTGGCCCCCAGCGAAGCACAAAGAAGACGGAGAAGCTCAAGCTCCTGCCCAACCCTGATATCGACGACGAGGGAGATGATGAGGAGAGTGGGAGGGATGTCTACTCCCAATACACCCGAATTAAAGATCCCACGGCGCGCAGGGACGCTGCACGACTGGGCAAGGCAGATCGCGACCGGCTACCTCGTGTGACGGCCTACTGTACTGCCAATCGGTACGAGATGGACGGCCTGATGCGGTTCCTCAAAGGAAAGGGGGAAGTCCAGGGGTGCAAACCCGAAACTCATCGACGAGTGCATATACACGCCTTACAATTACTCGAAGAGCGCCCGCAACCGCCCAGACCCTGTTCAAAACTATGAGCGCCGACACTCGACCGGCAGCGAAGGCGTCAATGGAGGACAGCAGCCCAGAGAAGATTTGATAGACCTCCACCCGAATGGTGCTGAGTCCGGAAACGGGATCCCGCCCTTCAACGGCCACGCCGACAGAGATATCGCCCACCTATCCAACGAAGATCTCCTGGGCCCAGGCTTAGCCGACGAGAGCGCCATCGCAGATACCAATCCCGACTTCGACACCGAGATTCACACGCCCGAGGTCTTCTTGTTTGACTACGGAGTTGTGGTGATCTGGGGAATGACGGAGTCGCAGGAAGCCAAGTTCCTCAAGGACATTTCCAAGTTCGAAACGGAGAAGCTCGCACCCGACGATGTCGAGACGGAGCTGTTCAACTTCTACTACACAAGAGAATACCAGGCTCGCATCTACAACGACTTCATCACACTGCGCGACAAGACTAACTACATGACCAAGCTGGCAATTTCCCACGCACTGGCGCAGAGCGTCAAGGTTAGTAACGTAATGCTGGGACTGATGGCGCCAACCGATGCTAATAGCCATGTTAGACCTCGCTCTTCGAAGAGCTCATTGCCTCGACGGTCGAGACCTGCAAGGATATTCCCACCCAGATCGCTCTGACTGGCAAGATCGCGCTGCGCCGCTCCCAGATCAATATGCAGATCGGCGAGCTGTTCATCTTGCGCATCAACATCCATCTGAACGGCTCCGTCCTCGACACCCCGGAGCTGTTCTGGGTTGAGCCCCAGCTGGAACCCGTCTACCAGGCCGTCAGAAGCTACCTCGAGATGGACCAGCGTGTAGGGCTCCTGACTGAGCGCCTGGATGTCATCGCCGATCTGTTAGCGGTACTCAAGGGCGAGCTGAGCCACGGCCACGACGAGAAGCTGGAGTGGATTGGTAAGTTGTACCTTGACATATTCTTGCTCCCGCAGAGGCTAATCACCAGCGGATAGTTATTATTCTCATCGCCGCAGAAATTCTGGTTGCCGCAGTGAATATCGCGGTGGATTTGTACATGGGGGAGTAAGACTTACAGCGTAACGGCGTTTCTTTATCCGGTCTTCTTGTTCAGGGGCGTGGGCGACGGGGCATTGCATGTAATTCTCAAATTTGGAACAGGCACCACACACGTACAGTCTGGAGTGCCGATGTAAATATACAACACTAGACAGAAAGGCTTCGCGGCAAGACTGAACATGGTGCGCGGCGACGGTATTTTCTTATACATCCCTCTTTATTTTCTAGACGGCGCAAATACCAATTCTCCTGTGAAGCCTGAATGACTCGATAGCCGAGCCATTGATATGACAGATGATCCATTAACCCACCGAAAACGCCTCCCGAAAAGCCTTCCACCGGATGTGGCTCACTCTTCAGCCTTGTCACCCGCCTGAGTGTCTTGATCCTCAGTATCGTAGTTGCCCATCTCAACATCCTCGTCCTGGGTCTGGGGCTTCTCTGCCTTTTCGGACTTCTCCTCCTTGTCGTCCTTGGCCTCACTGTCCTCTTTCTCCTCCTTGTCTTCCCTGTCCTCCCTATCTTCCCTGTCCTCCCTATCTTCCCTATCCTCCCTGTCTTCCTTGACTTCCTTATCTTCCTTGTCATCCTTGTCGTCATTGTCGTCATTGTCCTCTCTCGGGGAAGACGGCTCGTCCTTCTCAGCATCCTTGGCCACCGCCTGCTCGAACTTGGTTTGGAAGTCTTCCTTCTCGGCGTCAGGGAGTTCTTTCCAGCTGCGTGCCAGCTCGTCCTCGATGTTCAGATCCTCATCGCCGTCCTCCTCCTTCTTCTTGGCCTCGAGAGCGGCTCGGTTCTCATCGCAATAGACTTCGAAGGCATCGACAGGTTTCTTGGAGGAGACGCCATTGGCGTGGTCCTTCGCCTGGCCATCGGCGGGGTGGGAGGCAGTCTCGGAGACGGGCGACTGGGCTTGGTTGGTAGTAAAGGAGCCCGCGGCGGTGGCCTTGGCGTCGACGTCGACGGCCAGGGACTTGCGATGGCCTCGCTTGGTGCGCAGTGGCTTATCCTTGGGCTTCCGGGGGTTAACCATCAACTCAGCTAAACTGGCGAGGTCCTATTCCAGGAGGACACAAGTATCAACATTGAAACAGGGTGAGAAAGTGGTCCAACGCGTTCGCCGGCAAGGGTACGGTTCCAAAAGCAAGGCATATAGACAGAGGGAAAAAGGTATCCATACCGTAGGAGGCGGGCTAGGGCTCCCGTCGGAGTCTTCAACGTTGGTGCTGGTACGCTTGGCGAGTTGCTCGAGCAAGAAGGCGCGCTCTATCCGGAGCTTCTCGACCTGGCGCTTGATGCGCGCGAGGCGCAGGCGGGCCGCATCGTTGGCGTCCTCGACCTCGTTGGTGCGGTTCTTGAGCTGGACACACTTCCGTCGATAGGCCTCCTCGACAGAGGGGGGAAGGGTAGACGGTATGGCTGATGACGGACGAGAAGGGAGGTCAGCTTCTGGGGCTTTCCGCTTCAGAGTAAGAGGCATGACGGATGGGGCACGGGCAGGTCCGAGGCGGATTCTGGGGTAAAAACGGTGTGTTGGGGATGAACCAAGGCGTTGAAGCGGTGGATGGGGGAGTGATGCAAGGGAGAGGAGAATGGGCAGATGAGATGGTGTCGAGCCTGGTCGTGTGGGCTCCCGAGGCGACAATTCAGATCCGAGAGCGGTTGGGGCTGTAGGATGCAGGATCCGGAATCCGAGAGCACCTTGGAGGCACAGATCGAGGCCCAGGTACAGATTGCAGGCAGGGAAAGGACAAAAAAAAACAAGGAGCAAGGCTTACCGGGCATGATGGGCGGTACCCCGTGTGTGTGATGTGTGGTGTATGGTGTGTGGGAGGACGTGCGTGGGCTTGCGCTGCGCTTCGCGGCGCTGTTACGACTCCAGCCCCAGCGGTTTCGACAGCGAGCGACGACGGGGACGCAATTGGCGATGCCGAGGGATTGGATGGTTGGGCGTTATGCGTGAGGGCGCGGATCAATGGCCAGTCGTGACGGAGGACGCGGTGATGGAGGAGGAGACGGTTAGCAGATGGTCGAGCGGGAGTGTTGAGAGCAATGCGCGCGCGGAAAATGTCCATTCACCATCGCCAGCCGCGCCGCGCCGGGGTTACGGGGCGTCCAGCGTCCAGTGGAAGGCATCCGAGTACGGTGTTTCGCGTCACTAAGCAAGCGGCGGCTAATCACAGCAAGCTTCCCGAGCTGCGCAGCCACCTTTGCAGCCACCGGGGGACGAGGCTGACGAGAGCATCAGCCTCAGGGGGGGTGGGCGCTGTGGCTGGAGCGGATTAACTCTCGCTGAGGAGCAGGCTGCAACTGAAGCTAGCGAGTGCTGGGGGACCTCCCCACTAATAAATCCCACTGCCCACTGCCCGCTGCCCACCGCCCACCGCCCACCACCACCACAAGGTCCTCGGATTGCCCAAGATTTTCTGAGCCAAAGGTGGGAGACTGAAGCTAGCGACGACCTCCTCCAAAACCTCCAACCCTTCAACCCCTGAGCATCCAGCCACGACCAGACGTACACCCAGCGTGTAGTGGTAGCCAGCATGTCGCTCAACATCCCCAACGCCCCGAACGCGGGTCTCTTCAAGGGGGGTTACAACAAGTAAGTTCTTTCTCCGTCGCTGTGCCGCCCTGGCTGCTTCGCCTGGATGTGGGTGAAGCTCCCCGCCACTCCCACTCCCCTCCACGCACACATACACCACTTTATCCAGCATCACCACTCTGTCCAGCTACGACTACCACTGCTGCCGCTGCTCCCGCCACTGCCGCTGCTCCCATCACACAAGCCCTTGCTAATCTTCGTCTTCCTTCCCCCTCACAGCTACGACTCCGAAGATGGCGCCGTCCTCCGCAACATCGACGCCTGCCGCGCTATCGCTTCCACCGTCCAGACCTCGCTCGGTCCCTACGGCCGCAACAAGGTCGTCATCAACCACCTCCAGAAGATGATCCTCACCTCGGACGCTGCCACCATCCTCCGTGAACTCGACGTCGTCCACCCCGCCGCCAAGCTCCTCGTCATGGCCTCTCAGCAACAAGAGGCCGAGATGGGTGATGCCACCAACCTCGTCATCGTCCTCGCCGGCGAGCTGCTCCGAAAAGCCGAGGATCTGCTGCGCATGGGCCTCAAGGCCGCTGACATTGTCATCGGCTACGAGAAGGCCCAAAAGTTCGCTCTCGAGGCCCTCGAGGAGCTTGCCGTCGACAAGGTCGAGGATATCCGTGATAAGGAGGAGCTCAGCAAGGCCATCAGCACCGTCATTGCGAGCAAGCAGAACGGCAACGAGGAGTTCCTTGCCGGACTCGTCGCCGAGGCTGTCCTCGCTGTCCTGCCCAAGAACCCCGCCAACTTCAACGTCGACAACATCCGCGTCGTCAAGATTATGGGTGGAAGCCTGGACCAGAGCAGAGTCGTCAAGGGCATGGTCTTCCCCAAGGAGCCCCACGGTTCCGTCAAGAAGGCCACCCGCGCCAAGGTCGGTGTCTACACCTGCCCCATCGATACCAGCCAGACAGAGACCAAGGGAACTGTCCTGCTGCACAACGCCAAGGAGATGATGGACTTCACCAAGGGCGAGGAGTCTCAACTCGAGACCACCATCAAGGAGCTATACGACTCTGGCCTGCGCGTGGTTATCTGCGGCGACCGAGTTGGCGACCTGGCCTTGCACTATCTTAACCGCTTTGGCATTCTGTGCATCCGAATCCTCAGCAAGTTCGAGCTACGAAGAGTCTGCCGCGTCGTCGGCGCCACCCCCCTTGCCCGGTTAGGTGCCCCCATGCCCGATGAGATGGGCAGCATCGACGTCGTTGAGACTCTCGAGATTGGCGGTGACCGAGTCACTGTGTTCCGACAGGAGGATGATGTTACCAGGACCGCTACCCTGGTCCTGCGTGGTGCTACCCAGAACCACCTCGACGACGTCGAGCGAGCTGTCGATGACGGTGTCAACGTTGTCAAGGCCATCACACGGGATCCCCGACTTGTCCCCGGTGCTGGTGCCACAGAGATTGAGCTGGTAGAGAGGATACAGGCCCACGGCGAGAAGACCCCAGGTCTGAGCCAATACGCCATCAAGAAGTACGGCGAGGCCTTCGAGGTTGTGCCCCGTATCATCGCCGAGAGCGCTGGTCTGGACGCCACCGAGGTTCTGAGCAGACTCTATGCTGCTCACCACAACAGCGAAGACTGGGACATTGGTGTTGACATCGACGTGAGTTGAACACCTTCGCTTGATTCCAAAGCCATGCTAACATGCAGCTTCAGAACGACGACGAGACCGGCACCCTTGACGCCAAGGATATGGGTATCCTCGATCTTCTTGTTTCCAAGACCTGGGCCATCAAGCTCGCCACCGAGGCTGCACGAACAGTCCTCTCAGTCGACCAGATCATTGTGGCACGACAGGCTGGTGGACCGAAGCCCCCGGGCCCCAACCCTGTATGTTCCCTACCGTAATATCCCCATCTACTCACTGTTGCTAACCGCTATCTACAGAACTGGGATGAGGACTAAATGGCTCGTATTTAAAGGAGGTTCGGCAAGGGAACGGTTCAATGTAAAAAAAACCCTCGAGGCACGGATGGTTAGATGTCCCCAACGAGGCGGTTTATACATGTGTGCAGGGGGTGGATGGAAGGGGAAAACATACATGGCGTGCAAGAGAATTGCTACGCCCATTGCCTAGAGTACAAACCGGCCCAGGGACTTCTTCTTATTGGAATATACCCAGGGATCGTCACCCAGTAATGCCAAACACCTTTACGACAGTCCATGTTGTTATGGAGCTTCCACTAAACTGGCGTCTGAAATTAAAAGAAACACAATTAGTACAAGGAAGTCATCTCAAGAGGGGATCATCAGGTCAAGGAGGTTTGAAGTTGAACTCGTAAATTCTTCGACGTTGCGCATATCTAGCTAGCCAGGTACAGATATATATCAGGGCATGTATATATATGCATCGGTCAAAGACCGTCCGGCACATGAATTATATATGATACAGGGAAAATCAAACAACCGGGAAAGTACCAGTGGTATATGGCAAGAAGCGCAAAAGGACCAACAAGAAACTCAATCACCCACGAAGGCGCAACCTCGTCACGGAACGCCCCTTTCTTCTCTCAACAAATAGGTACGAACGAAGCTTGTGCATGATAGCATGAAGGAAACAGCCAAGCATCGTACTATTGATAAATAGATGGCTTAACAGACAAGAAAAACCAAGCAAGTACAAGACAACGCCGAGAGATAAGGTGCGCCTGAATGGGTAAGGGGTATTGCCAAACTCTCCAAGAGGGGATGTTTGGATGGGGTATGATGTGGTATTGATGTCCAAACAAGCAGAACAAGCGCGTGCATCACACGCCGCATAAAATGCAGGTAGAGAAAAGGACATTGGGAACGTCCAGGAATTGGGTCGTTAGGGTCATAAACCAAGCCAGAAAACCAGACGCCAACCGTTGTAGCGCCGATAAATGATGCTGGAGAAAGCCAGTGTCAAAGAAGGGAGGAAACGATTATGCCTCCTCCATGATGCCAACTTCGCCGCCGCCATCCTCTCGCCATTCACGGCTCCTCTCTGTGAGGCGCTTTACGCCACCTACACGGGCGGACCAGAGACCCTCGATCGGGGTGCGGAAGGTGAAGGCGCGCTGTGAGCTGATTACACCAATCGCTTGCAAAACGGCCTTGCGGCTATCCCGGCTGAAGACGGCTGGGTGGTTGATCCACTCCAAGCTGCTCTCAAGCTCCATGTCCAAGGCGTTGACGGTGCTGGCGTCAATGCCGGTGCCAAGGCCTAAGCCGTCGTTGGAGCGGCTACGGGCGATCTGCTGCGAAGAAGGGAAGCCGTTGGCGCCAGAGGAGGTCGCTGAGGCCGGTGGGGAGGGGCTGTGCTTGCGATCAGGTGTGGTCGAGAGATTAGAGGGGCTATCGTTTGCGGGGTGGGGCGTCGAAGGCGTGGACCTGTTGTTCATGGGAGGAATGGGGGGGAGACCACCCTTTCCGAGGCCCTTCAGGATCGAACGAGTCTCGTTCAGGAGAGTGTGGGCACGGTCGTGTTGGCCGCGGCTCACCAGAGTCAGGGCTCGAGTGAGCATATCGGAGGTGAGCAGTTCCATGCGACGCTGGACGATGCTGGGGTGAGGTGGAATGGGCGGCGAGTTCTGCCACGGCTTCTTCGAGTTCGAGGTAGCCGGCAGCATGGTGATGGCCAGCAGCGAAGGTCGAGGCATGTGGGTGACGGTGCCATCGCGCAGGATGTCGCCCCAATTAAGGTCTGCCTGGATCAGAGGAACCTCCTCGACTGAAAGCGTCCTCTCGCCATCGGTGTCCATCGACCCGCCGAGGGCCTCGAGACCGGAAACGATGTTGTCCCACGGGTCTTGAGGGAGTTGCTCCTGAGATGCGTTGTCGGGGAGGATGACCAATTGGACGAGAATGTCACGCTTGTCACCGAATCGAAGGTCGCCAAGCGAGGCTTCCGCATCTCGCCCAGTGGCTCGCTTCGTGATCTGCAGCGCGCCGCTGATCTTGTGGAACTTGGCCGGGGAGCCCTCAGGTAGCTTGAGCTTGAGCTTGACATTTTGATGGGATAGCGTCTGCATGCTACCGAGACAGCCTGCAAGACATTCTCGGAGCATCATCCAGTCCTTGACGTAGGTGTACGACGCCTTGGTCCGGGTAGAAAGCTCAATCATGGTATCGGGTTTGTGGGTCATTCCGAGACCGAAAGAATGAATGGTAATCTTGGCAGCCTCAGCTCTAGATACGACAAAGTCCACGCTATCAGCATCAGATGTAGATGCGTCGCTGATCAGCATGATTGATGCAATGGGGTTGTTGTGCTTCCGTTGCATGAGGAGATCCATAGCAACGTTGGCACCCTCAACCACGTCAGCGCGGTGGCTCTTCTGGCCAACAGGCTTGATCGAGGACAGGACGTTGCCCCAGCCAGGCCAAGCCTTGGTGGTCATGCCGACAATCGGAACGCCGCCGCCTCCCGATCCGAAAGTGACCAAACCCATGCGATCGCGCTCGCCAAGAGTGTTGACCATGAACTTCAAAGCATCGCGGACAAGGTTGATCTTGACTCCCTGCATAGATGAGGAGATAGGAACTACAATGACAACGTCGATGGGGACATGGATCGAGTTCAGGACCGGGCTCTTTGGGAAGTTGGTGTACTCGGTGGGAGCCGTTGTGGCAGACCGGGCACCGCCCCAGGAGGAGGCGACTGAAGAGACCCTCTGCGGGCGTGATGATCGCTGCCATTCGAGTTCTTCATCTGTCTCTGACACTTCTCCGCGATCAAACTCGGGGCTCCGCATGGGAGATGTCTCGACAGCGTTCAGATCCACCAGAGCTTGCTGCCACAACTTGAGCTGATTCCGGTTCTCGAAACGGAGGTGAAACTGGGGCAACTCGGCGACCGAGAGACTGAGAGTCAGGACGTTCTCGTCGATAGTACCGGTCTCTGCCACCTCGTTAAGGTGCTTCTTGATGAGAATCGATCCCTTCAGTGTGCATCGTGTGGTCTTGCGGGGCGCGCCATTGTCATCCCATTGTTGCGCCAGCTGTGGCGGGAGCTTCTTCTCCTTGACGCAAATAAGCATCTCGGCGAACAAGAAGCATTCCAGCTCCTGCCACGACACTTTATCCTTGCCCACTCGTAGGGTGCCATATAGTCTCAATTTTCCGAATCTGGGTAGTGTTAGCCAACCTGTTTACGCTTGGGGCGCCGAGTTAAAAGGTGAACGCCACTACTTACCGGCTAAAGTCTAGGCCGTGCCAATTATCCACGCGACTACGTAGACTCTCCGTCATCTCCTCCAACACCTCCGCCGACTCATAGGGGTAGAATCGTGGCGCGCTGCGGGCAGGAGACGGCGGGCGACCGCCAAAAGCCTCGTCAATGCGGTGGTTAGTGGCAGTGGGCTGCGGGGCCGGGACACCCAAATCCTCGGGATCCGGCCTCCACTTGTTATCGGGGACCTCAACGGTGACTAGGCAAGTGAGGGTTTGCTGTTGTCGCGATCGGTTCATAGTGGGGAATTCTGAGCGAACAGTGACGATCGGAGCCGGAATGGGATTGCGAGTGATCGGGCGTGGGCTTGCAGGAGTCGTCTCCATAGCCTGGACATCGTAGTCGTGGCGGCGATGAGGCCCGCTCTGAGTCGTCTCGGGATATCCTCCTGACGATGCTACTCCAGTAGCTTCGCTATCGCTCCGGGCATGGCGTGAAGGTCCATATCGTTCTGATAGAGGCGCGTCCCGGCTATCTCTCATGCTTCGATTGGCACTCTCTCGACCACTGGCGGCGGAAGACTGTTGCATAAGTCGCCTCTGAGTGCTCTCAAGGCTAGGCGGGCGCACTGTCTGATTGTCCCATGGTACTGCAGTGGGAGTCGGTGATAGGGCTGATCTCGAGTCATTATTGACAGAGCGCACAATGTTGCTGATTTTCTCTGCGTTCGTATTAGATACCAGCTCACGATTATTCATACAGCCAGATAACATACCAATATCGATTACATTTCCGCCTCGACTGGTGTCCAGATGCAGGGGCGCGTCGCATGTTGGACAATATTGTGATTCGAATTCACGAATGAACTCGTAAAAGCATGCCTCATGAGAAACATGAGAGCATGAAAACTGAAGGATTCGCTCTCCGCGGAGAGTGTGCTCGAGGGGCTCCTCGCACACGGCGCACTCGCTCCCCACGAAAGTCCGCTCTCGTCGAGAGCGGCTTCTATCCGTGTTGGTCGCCATGACGTTGTTATCTATTCCACCGACTCGGCGCGAAACGTTGCTTTGTCCTGACCTTACTGAGGCAGCGGACGAGTTCGATCCCTGGCCGTAGTATGTGCGAATAGATCCGGCTTTGATTGATCGACCTGCGGAGGCAAAGTTAGCAATAAGTTCGGGTTTAATGCTCAAGACTTTGTTCAGAATGCAATCCACAAGGCAGCGAGTGGAGCATCTATAGTCCAGGGAATAACGCGTGGGTCAAAGGCACAGCAAACATACCTTTCTCTGGAAAGGTAGGCACATCAGCGAAGGACTGAGATCCTGTGCCAGTTTCAGGGCGGGAACCGCTGGATTTGGATCCACGAGAGCCAATTAGACCAAGATCACGAAGATTCGATGTGAAGCCCTTATCCTCGCCCGAGTTTTTGGTAGAGCCTGATTGCGCGCCGTAACCCTGATTCTTGTGATGTCGACGGAACATTTACGTGGAAACCGGATACCGTCGAGCACAATCTGTGGGGGTTTTGGTGCGTAGCAGGAGAATGCTAGATGGAGGATAATCGCATAGCAAAGTCGACGAGTTGCATCTGCACAATCGATCGAAAGGGTCGAGAGATCGAAATAGGGGTCGGATCTAAGCGTCGCGTGAGAAACTAGTGAGGGAGTGGGACAGAGAACAGATCGTGTTTCGGGTGATGGCGTGGGCGATGGGAAGTAATTAGAGGGGAGACGGCGGGGATGGCCTGTGCTTGATGATGCGAGATCCAAGGAATCCCCAGAGTAGTGCTCTTCTGGGCAGCGCAACCGCAAACGCACGTCTGAGGCGGGAAATGCAAGTGGTGGTGGGCTCTAGGAAAAGTAGGCAAGATCGCGGGGGTTTGCGACGTAAAATGCAGTGTGCTCGATGCGATGCGACTCTACACACCTTGTTTGCTGCGCCGTGTCGGCCAAGTTGACTCCGGAGATCTCAGTGTTCGGCACAGCCGTCGGGAATTCCTTCCAAATTCCGGGAAGAGAGGATGTGGGAAAAGAAGAGTAGACGATGGGATTCAACGGGGCGGGTGAATCAGGCGGCTCGAGAATACGGTCGGCTTCGGTTCGCAAAGTTGGGTTGCGGTGCGCTGGATTCCGATGCTTTTGCTTTTTAGCACAATGCGCAATGTCTTCCTGATCCTGGGCCGTGGCTCACTTTGGACGTGACACCCGAAATCTTCTCCACTAACGGCAGAAGCAGCCACAATCGTCGCACCACGGTAGTCGTCAGGCGATGTCTTTGCTTTTTAGGGTCGCGGGCTCGTCCGATGAAGAATTGTCGTAGGGCCGAACCGTGGGGATCGTCTATCGTGTACGCCGTACGGCCTGTCGTTTTTCGGGTTTCTTTTTTATGACTCCTTCTCAGCTGAAGGAGAGGTGGGTGCGTTGTGGATGTGAGTTGTGCGAGTAAGTGAGGGAGCGGGTTTGGGAAGGGGGGAAGGAGGGAGGGGGGGAGAAAGAAGGAGAGAGGTAGGTATTGCCAGAGAACACCGAGAGAGGGCGAAACTAGAGGACGAGCGGGCGGAGCGGGCTAAAGCGACTTTTAATTGTTCGTCGATTTCATTTGCACCGTACGACCAGGCCTACTCCATTGCCTCTAGGACCTAGCAGCAAGCCAGGCCTGTTGGTGCTGGCCCTGGTGCTTGGTAGGAGCTTTGGTGCTACTTGGACCGACACTGACGAGGACGCTGGTGAAGGCACTGGGAGGCGCACGTCCGGGTGGGCAACTCCCCTATGCCGCTAGAGTGCTCATTATGGTTGCCGGGGTGGGTCCCTGCTGGAGGCATTAGCAGGGGTCCCGCCTAGGCGGCCCCCAGAGCTGGCCGTCCAAGGCTTGGGCGGTCTCCCAGCGGTCGCCCAGGGGCGCCACCGTTTGTATCCCACAACGCCCCGAGACCCAGGGGGACTTCAGAGTGGTGAGCCAACCTCCTAGCCAACCACTGGGCTCTGCAAGTGGGTGCTGTGCCTACCTACATACAGCAAGAGCCACGCCCGCCAGCCCGCCAGCGTCACTCTGAGCGACCCGTCGTCCCCTGAATCCAACCACGCCAGTCTTGAGAAGCCATCAGGGCTGGGGTCAGGCCCGATCCGGGATCAGGCCCTCAGAGAAACTCCCATCGTCCAGGCTAGCGAGAGCAATGGCCAGCTTCTTGTTGGGTGGCCAAGTTGCCCGTGTATACGGTACATGCCATGGTACATGCTCCCGCCATGGTGCCGCTGCGTGGGAGTCAGTGCGGCGTGGACCAGACAGCGGTCCTGTGGGGCACATCCCAGAATTATTACCACGTCCTTCCCCCTGTGAGACTGGCTGTGGCCGGGGCCTTCAGGGATCCAGGGGTTTTCCCAGGGGCACCTTTGGATTCCTGGATCCGCAGAAGCGGCGAGGCAACTCGGCCGGGACCTTCTCACGTGGCTGCAACGGGACCATCACTGATCACCGCCAGCGCAAGCTCCGGCTCCCCATTGTTGTCGCCACTTCTGTTGCCGTCCGGCTCAGTGGGTCGTGGAATGTCGACAGCACCCAGCGCACTAAGGCGAGGCAGAGGCAGAGGAAGGGCTGGGTGTCTCACTTGGTGACTTGGATGATTGAATACCTAATAAGTTACCTACCAACTTACCTACCTTACCTAAGGTACCCAGACGCCACACCCACCGTGCTCTGACGCCGCCGGCTCAACCTGACGTCGTAGAAATTGAATATCTCTCATCCAAGCGGTATGTGCAAGAGAGGTTGCAGGTGATGCGGCCATCAATGATGCACCATGCATTCCATTACTATGCCATGCGCCTCTCCACTGTGTGCTGTGGGAATCGGAGCATCTCTTGGTGGCTGCATCATGTGCAGCAGTCATCATGTACTCTGGGGACGGGCCGTGTGGATGAATGGGACAATGGGAGAACCCGTCCAGAATCCTCCTACCTCAGGTCCCTCCGCCGGGCCATCCCTTCATCCAGGTCCAGCCCAGTTCAGCCAAAACCGTCTTGTCACAAGTTCTCCCAGCATTTTCCTGACTCCGGTCTTGTCTCAAGCACGGCCGCTCTCCAACCCGACAGCAATGGCCAACGCTCACGATCGACGACGGCTCATTCGGGAAGGCCCTTAACGCTCGGGGCACTGCGGCAAAGCACACGTACGTGCTGCAGTAGTATGTAGAATCCTTTACCCCCGTGTTTCATTCTGCACCTGTCGCAAGAAGGTTCCTAGCAACCCCCGTGTCCAGATCTGTTGAGCTGTTCTGCGTATCGAGTGGAAGAGATGCAAGCAGCACCCACCCCTGCCAGGCATCGGACATTGACGAGCCGACAACTGGAAAGTGGTTGCAGGAAACGAGTGGCATACGATACAGCGAAGCAGCCCAGGGCAAGAGTGTAGCGTCACAATCTGCCCGGTGAGCCGCATTAATTGAAACTGACTCCAGGACAAGGCGAGCGACGGATCCAACCTCGAAAACCGCCTGTGAGGATGATTCGACAAATGATGGGGCTGCCAGCAACACAACGATGCACTCCTCGACATATGCCCGTTTGTGAGAGGCCAGCGGGTGGGTAATGATGGGATAATGACCCATCTTCGTTATGCGGCCAGATGACTGACGCAACTCACCCATGGGGGACGCAAGCCCCTCAGGTTCGCTACAACCCCTGTGAGATCAAGCACTCGCTGAGACGGACTGAACAGATTCTGGTGGC
The DNA here is from genome assembly GCA_014621425.1 of Cylindrodendrum hubeiense. Classification (NCBI taxonomy): domain Eukaryota; kingdom Fungi; phylum Ascomycota; class Sordariomycetes; order Hypocreales; family Nectriaceae; genus Cylindrodendrum; species Cylindrodendrum hubeiense. Next base: position 24,590 of record JAANBB010000373.1, read on the forward strand.
CACCGTGGACGATGACGGCATCTGCAACGGGTTGTTACAGTGAGGCCCATCCCGTCCCTCGTGGGAGCCCTCCGCCGCCGTTGAAGAGTTCGGAGGCCAAAGAAGAAATGAAAGTGAGACAGGTTCCCCGATGCGTCAGGGGTGAGTGGTACGTAGAGTCAGGTACGTGTACCAAATCCGTTGCGTTCTGAAACGGAACAGCCTCCAAACAGCCGGTGGCGGCGTCCCCCAGACATGTCGACGTTTGCTCCATCGCGGGGGGGCTTTTTGCATGAAGCAAGCAGGCACAGTATGAAGAGCTACTGTATGCGCTGTTGGCAATTGCAACACCCATCTCCTTGCTTCACCTACCTGGATACAGTCCTCGAGAGTACCCGTAATTGCCCTGCCGACAACACCCCAGTCCCAATGCCCTCAAGCCTCAAAGGAGACCTGGCCATCGCTTGTCCTCCACGCGTTGCTAAGCGTGCTTTCCTTAACGAGTGCCAAATGCGCTGATAGTGCAGCTGTCAAGTGCACCGTCGAGCCGAGCAAGAGCACCGATGGCGCCCCGTGCTACCCTGGCCATGTCGCCGAGCAGGGACAAGGCTAGACCGGACTGGGAGGAAAAGGAGGCGGGTGGCCGGATAGCGAACCCAGGGTGTGACCCATGCTCTGCGAACCGGGATGATCGCTGTAGAGGTGGACGCAACCTCTCAAGTCTTGACTCTCGTTGCGTCGGACCATAATGGCAGGGCCGTCTCATAAGATACTGCGAAAGGCTGCGAAAGGCCTGCGGCTCAGCACTACCGCCTCAACCCTAAACTCTGTTTTGCCCAAGCCAACTCGTCGACAACTGCAGAGGAAACGCCTTTGGAACCCGCCCCGTCGTTCGAGATCGCCCATGGCCAACGTTACACGAACCGTGCGCGGGGCCGAGCCAATGGCCTGGAAGAGAAGCAAACAGCCACAGCCCATCCTACATAGGTAGTAAGTAATCGAAGAGGACTGCCAGCCGCACCTTTTCGACCACGGCAGCGCCTGTAGCGTCCACTTTGAGCCGTGTAGACAACGAATGTGCAGCTCGACTGCTGTTGGAGCGAATCTTTGGTGTGGCCCTGGGTGCGCCAGTGCGCCGCCAGTGTACCAGTGCGCGTGGGCGGGCGTGGCGACGGTGAGCGGGGCAGTCAGGGGTCTCCCGTGCGCCGTGACATTGGAAAGGCAGCAGCGGTGGACTAGCCCACATGCGGTCTAGCACCAGCATAGATGCTATCCGCAATGCACCCTGGCCCTGAGTCGCTCCTTCCCATCCGACCTAGTCTCTGAAAATCCCCAACTGCGGAATCCAAATCGGAAATGAATACGCGATTCTGCTCGGTTACATCTTGTCCTTGTGGGACAAACGGGCTGGACATTTCCCAATCCAAGGTCGCTCCCATATACAAGCCGAGTTATATGGCTCTGTTTGGTCTGGACCCTGGAACAGAGTTCGTTTTCAGTCTCTGTCGGGTGTCTAAATGGCCCACCACGGGCAACCCGACATAACAGACGCAGCTAGCGACTGGCAACACGCCGCGGCGATGTTCGTTTTTGTACAGGTCAGTCTGCAGTCGTTCCAATGCGCATTGTCAAACGAGAATAGCCTCTCCCGAGCATGGCAGCGTCTGGCTTGTGGATAGTCGCCGGCCTAGGGTGCTTCCGTGACCCGCCCGTGTTCCAAGTGCGTGACCCAGCGAATCCTCAGCAAGCATCTCCTTCACCGGAAGGAAGAGACGAGACGAGACCGGACGAGACTGTTCGGGGCAAGCCGAGGGGTGTCGACGGGCAGACGGGCAGACGGGCACCGCCGCAGAGACCCAAAACAGCGGCCGTCTTTCCTTGGATAGGTAGGCACTCGGTCGGTCGGTATTGGCGAATGGCTCCCCTCTCCCGACTGCGCACCGGATCTCGAAAACAGATCTTGCAGCTTCACACATCCAGCCGCCTGGTGCCGCCCGGCACTGTCTTGACTGCCGCTGTTCCTTCTCGTCACAGCTCTCCCGCACACTACGTACACTAGGCACCCGTCTCGATTGTGTCGCCAGAGACTGGGGGATGCCGGGTTGATGATTGACCGGGTGCATCACGTCCGAGCGCGGATGGAGGCCGTACCAGGCTGTCCCATGCCAGTTTGTCCATCTAGCATTGATACCTGACCGGTCGTTCTTGTTGTAGTCGCCGACACACCACTTCCCTCTCTGGGAACGGAGATGGCACCAGCAACCCCGTCGGCTTGCATGCGTTTGGCCATACTACGCAGTATGTCTCCGTCTATCCTAAACCCGTTTCCTTTTCGTCCCATCTCGCTGCCATTCACATCTCCCTCTCGCCGACTTTCGAGAAGGATTCCAGGATCCATCTCTTACCCCCCCGCCCGGCACAGCTTGAACGCCACGGCCCATTCCATGCGGCGGGACAAACACACGTGTCCAACCAGCTACCACCCTCAGCCATGGCACGGACTAACGTGCAGACGGCTTGGAGCCTTCACCACGCCGGTCTTTTACGGCTTGCGCGAAGTCCTGGGTACCACAGTGCACTGGCTTCCCTTCTCAATGCAAGTTTGGCCCCGGGGGTCATCTTAGTGCGCCTCGTCTTAGCTCGCGGTGCAGCCAAAGCGAATCACGTCCTGGGCACCTTCAGCATCAGCTCGTCATTCAGCCTGCTTGACCCCGGAACGCAGATCGTGAGTTTCCTCTCAGCGACACGCATGAGCACCATTGCTTTTTCCCCGCCTGAGATCGCGCAAGCTCTTGGCGTCTACAGATTGCACCAGCCCTCTCATGAGGTTGGGTCAATATTGACAGCTCCCCACACAAATGTTCTGTCGTGGGTGGTGATCGGTGAACCATTATTGCTTTTTATCCAACCTCTCTCTCGCCTTTCGATTATCAACAAGGCCTGGTAAGCGCGGTTGTCGTTTCCATGATGCGTATTGGGAATGAACACGGCCGAGGGCCAATTTGCCACGGAACAGGGACACTACCGAGATATGGAGCCTGAAGGCGGCTTTGGAGTGCGCCCTGACTGCTGCAAGGCATCAGAGTCAGCACCGCCGACTGTGAGATTGCCAGTCATGATTTGCGAGTACGGCGTCCATATCTTCCAGGTGACTTATGACTTCTAGCACCCCCCGCTTGGACCTGTCTCGCAGGTCTCTTGACTGTCACTCACTGTCACTCACTGTCACCTTGCAACCACGTGGCGACGCTATCACTGCACTCACCGGGCGAGCATCCGATTCCAGAAAAGCGCTAGCTAGAAGCTCCGAGACATCGTTGGTTGCTCAGTCCCCTCCTCCACGTCGATCACCAATAACAGCCAAGAGGCGATGTCTTCCTGCGAGCCACGAGTCAGGGCGTCTAATTGCGTGCGTCGATCTCCCGCGGCAATCTGTGTCACGGCAAGAGGCAACGACTGGCCCACAGGCTGTCTCGTAATCTTGGGCTTCCAAATCTCCAAGCATGACGTCCCAAGTCCATCCCGGTCCTGAAGCAATGGATGCGCCGTATCAACTCTCTCAGTCAGCCGCGACACACCTTGGGACAAGAGCCGGTGTCACCGGGACCCACAGATGGCGAGTGGCGTGGCGCAGCACTTATGCTTACCCCGGAGAGCGGGAGAATTGTGCTGTGTGCCGGCCCATCTGCCCCAGTGCCCGCGGACCAAGTTGTCTCTCCTCGCAAGTGTTTGGGAAGTTGTTTCTTTGTCTTGGATCCAAGGATTCGTAGCCTACTCTGGCATATATGTCACTTGTTATATCCCCCCAGGGTATTGCGACTATTGACTTCATCCCGGTCGCTTCCCGGTCCCTTCCCACCCTCCTTTTCGTGCTCATCTCCTGACGTCCGCCCATGGCAACAACTTTGCGACGACTAATTAACCATCCAGGAGATGCAGCAGAATCAACGGAGAAACTCAGTCGGTATTTCTTGCGAACTCTTGCAGGACCCTGTGCGTTCGGTTTCCTTCTGAAGTTACTTTCGCTCCCCTCGAGGTTTCATCTTTTCCCCTGACCAGTCGTCGGGGTTATCCAATCGCAACATGCCGACCACACTGGGCGTTATCGTCCCCTTGAACAGGGAACAGCCCTGTTCGAAATGTCTCGGCTCCTGTCCGGTCTCAATCACAGGTCCACCACAGGATGCACCTTTGACGCGGGGAGTTGCAGCAGAGCCCATCTTCCCCCACTACTGGATATGAAGCTGCACACTGCAGCTTTTCAATTACCTGCGTAGCCAGCCTTGCAATCCGGTTCGTCAAAAGTCCCCGTGATGTTTCTACACCTTCTGCCCATGTCCCGGTCCCGCGATTTCACACCTGCACGAAGCGAAGCTCTGACGGCGTCGCCACACAGCTGACACTGACAGGCACCAACCAATACGCGACCCACAGGATCTTGACCACATTATGGCCCTGTCACCCGATGTTAGGGCCGTCTGGGTGTTTTTTTCTTCTTCCAAGGTGAGCCCTGTCAAACGTACGCGAGTTCTTAGCGATGCCTCTTGGCTTCGAGCCCAACCGAGGGTTGGTCCGGAATCTCCTGGTCAGCGAGGGATCCACTGGGGGACTGGTAATGGCCGATGTTGGGTTGGGGTGGTCCTAATTCATTTGCCAATTCCCTCGCCGTGGACTCGGGTTGATTCACTTGGACTCGGAAACATCCTCCCTGAGCCTTTGGGTGGGAACACCTTCGCTATGGAGTAGCCAAGTGCTAAGTTGCTAAGCGAAATAGCCTACACATGGTCGCAGAATGAAGTTCTCGACCAGTATGGTACAGGGTAGCATGCGTCACGTCATGACCGAGAGAAAACGGTATATGGACAACGCAAGTTGTGCGTTCGTCCGGCCAAGCAACCAGCGCGGCTCTCTGGATGTGGCGTACCGAAATGAGATCCAGATAATAATAAAAATTGCTATTTCCATTTAAAACCGTGCTGGTCCCTGTCCAAAACTCCGGGTTGCCCTATAGCTGGTGTCATATGTAACTACAGTGCGTTCCATCACATATCATCCTGTGCTCCTTCTGCATACGACGCGATTCTGATTCGCAGTAGACTGCCCGAGGCGGCGAGTAAGAGTTTCGTCTGAATTAAATGACTGTGACAACCTGACATGAGTGCATGAGACACCAAGCTGGTGGTTTGTGAAGGGGTTTGTTGAGGCAAAGAAGCAAACATGAAGTAACTGATCACACTGTAACCCCTACCTCACTTCTTCACCAAGAATCCAGAGCGCTGGGGCTTGACTGCGGTGCGATTCCTCTTGAGCAGCAAGTCCCTAGAGCTCTTGGCATACTTGCCCAGCTTCGGGGCCATGCGCTCGTCCACCTTTTTCGCCACGCGATAGACGGTGGAGCCAACCCTTTCATCTCGGGGCCCCCTGGATTCACGCGCAAGACTCTTCTCAATGGTGGTGATCTTTCTCCTCTTTGGGCGTCCGGCGGCGATCAGCCTGTCGTCCTCGGCCTCATCTTCGCTTGACGAGTCGGTGAGAAACTCGGCGGGCAGGAGGTTCGGCACCTGGACCTTATCGGTCCGTCGTTTCCTGGTGAGCGACTCCGCTGGCACTGATTCATCAGCTGCCAGGGCCTCAGCGGCCTTGGCATCATCCTCTGCCTTCTTGCGCTCCTCAGCCTGTTGCTTTAGGAGGGTGTCTCTTTGCTGGCGCTTACGCTTCTGCGCTGCGGCTTGTCTAGATAAGATGTCAATAAACCGCTGGCGGCAGGTAAACATGAATGGGAATAGACTCACTCTCGAGCGGCCTTAACGGCTGCGAAGGCGGACTTCTTGATATCCGATGTTACCTTCGTAGTCGACACAGCCTCGGGCGCATCGTCATCGCTATCATCATCCTCTTCCTCATCAGCGGCCGGAGCAGCTGGCTTTGAAGGTGCCACAGAGACTGGCTTCGCATTATCTTCATCTGTGAACACCTTCATACTCCCCTGCGCGGATGCTGATGTGGCGTTGGGGGCCTCGCCATCCTTGGCTCTCACAGGCAGCTTTCTTTGCGACTTGGACTCCTCCGGGGCGGTTGAATCGATCTTTGCATCGGTGGGCAGGTCCTGGCCCGACTTTCTCTTTCGGGTTTTTGCTGGGGCCATTGTGGGCGTGTGAGACTGGGTGAAGGAGGTATCTGAAATGAAGATGAGATGAGATTTAGGGGCTGTTGATGCGGTTTCAGTGCCGAAAGAAGACGGAAAACTATTCCGTTCCTTGTGTGTCGTAAAATTGAGAACAACAATCAGTTGGCAGAGGACTGTGAGTTGTTGCGATTGGGCGTGGAGTTTGTTGTCACAAGCTGGCGTCGACCAATCTCGAAAAAAAATTACATCTGAGGTCGGTTTTTCGGTGAGAGTTTGTTCACCTTGAAGCCATGCGACCCGTGATTGGCTGGTTGTGATGTGGCTGCTCCATGTGTGGCTGGTGCTCCATCCGACCTCACGCAATCACCCAACTGGCATCCTCAACCTCACTTATAGATCGCCTCCCTTGTCGACAAAGCAGACGGATTGGGATTTAAAATTCCACCTCACACTCAGTGATTACCATTCTATTCCTCAGCAGCAACCATGTCTCGCCATGTGAGGGCTCGGCAGATCTGCACTCAGCTGCTGCGTGCTAGCTCAACACCGTCAACTTCAACGGCGCTCGCGTTGTCTAGTACGCACGCAATTCGCTCAGGACAGGCCATTGCTCACGGAGCATGTCAAACTAGATCATACGCTGCACCTCGTGCACCTCGTGCACCGAAGGTGGGGCCGTCGTACGCCGAGGTCTACAATCTTGAAGGCATCACCCTCCAGACATTTGAGGATGTTATTAAAATGTCTGGTTTGTTTGAGAACATGTCATCAGCGGAGTACTATGAAGTCGCGCAAAGGTTCGCCGAGGCAATTAAGAAGGGCTCATCTCCCTGGAGTGTTAAGTTAACAGGACGTGAGTGAATTAAGTCACACCTCTGGACCGATCAGTCGATAACTAACTGGTCACAGAGAACGGCATTTCTGCCTCGGCCTTGTACGATGTCGGCTGCATCATGAGACACATAAGAGAGCCGAGGAGTTCACAGGCATTTGCTGTTGCAATGTGGGCATCAGCGGCAGATATGGGTCACCGTCCTGCCACTCTCTCCCTAGCCAGACAGCTCGCCCATTCCCACGCCTGGGGCCAAAAGTCGCAATTGAGAAAGGTGGAAACTCGCTTCAAGCAGTTCGTCTCCGAAGGCAGGGATCCGAATGCCCTAACTGTCGAGGGCGAGATGCTGTACGAGCTTGGAAAGTACGACGCCGCGGCCAAGATGCTGCAGCGGGCACTCGTTCTCGACGGGGAAGAGTTCGAATGGAAATCCCAGTGCCAACTATACCTTGGAAAGGCGTACGTGAAACTTCAGAGGCCTGTAGAGGCAAGGGAGGCATTCGAGTCGATATCGGATTCTGGCTCCAGCGAGGCGGACACCGAGCTTGGCCAATTGCTGCGGTCCAGCGACACGGAGAAAGCAGAGAAGCATCTCTACACGGCAGCCGTCAATGGCAATCTGGAAATGTTCCGTCATCTCTCGGAGATCGCCTTCGACAAACAAGTCAAGGCCACTGATAAACAGGTCATGAAAGATCACCAGCTTTGGGCGATGGAGTGGTCCCGTTTGGCGGACCCAAAGGAGCAATTTTGATGCCCTTGTACGATGCAGCTGAAGATGTACTATATGGATACTATCGATTGAACTACAGCGTTGGCTGTCTCTGGAAGTGTATCCTTGCTACAGAGTCTTTTGCTTCTTGAACATTTCTCCAATATTGCCATTGCCGGCACCTCGTTTGCTCGTACTTTCTCCATGCTTCTTTTTCTGGAGGTCTCCTTTATCATCACTCCTATTCAATTTCCCCTGCATCTCTGTCCCACCGTCAACTGGAAACATCTCGCGCCAAGTTCCGTCCAGGACCCGATTGTCGTTGCCATACAAAGACGCACTGTATGCCGTCTTCATACTAGCAAGACACACAGTCCGTCTCTGTGAGAAATCAAACATTGGCTTGGGATATGTTCCACTTTCCACATCAGTCAACCCGTCGCCCTTAATGCGAACTCCTGCTCTCTTCTGGTCTGGCAGGGGGGCTTTCCAGGGTTCGTATATGTACTTCTCGTCCATACCGCTCAACTCAGGCACCCATCGACGAATAAAATTTCCTTGCTTATCCCACTTCTGGCCAAACGCAATGGGACTGTAGCATCGAAAGTACTGTGAGAAAAATGCCGTGCAAGAGAGCCATTGCCAGTTTCCTGCGTTGCAGGCTGGCTCATGATCCAACAACCATTCCTCGAAAACTTCAGCACCACGCTCCCAGTCAATGTAGCACCCCCCTCTCGTAAGGAAACAGGCGACACTGTGGCGCCCAAGATGGTGTATCCATCCTTCAACCCTGAGTTGTCGCATCAGGGCATCAATCCACGGAAAACCTGTAACTCCCCACTTCCATCTCTTGAACCAGACTTCTGCTTCCTCTGAGTCGACGTGGTACTCTCCGGTCACCATGCCGGTAGAACTATCTCTCTTCGATGGTAGGTGCCAAGGGATAAATCGACAGTATGGGTTATTTGCAGTCTGGGAAAAAACCGGGCCCAGTACTGCTTGAGCAGCAAAATACATATCTCGGAATAGTAGCTGTCCGATGAGACTTTCGGGTGGCGATGAAGCGCCTTTGCCAAAAGACTTGACGACGTCTTGAACGCGCCAGTAGAACTCCCGCACAGAGAGGGATCCGAAGTGTAAGAATGGGGAGAGGAATGTTGTTGATTGAGGCTCGAACTGGGCAGGACTCGTCATGGGTTTCTGAAATGTAGCCGTGTATCTCTTGTCTTTGATGATCTTGTCGAGCATCTTCAAAGCGATAGTTTCTCCTCCACGATGTGGAGTTGTGGCAGACGGGAAGCCCAGTTCCTCCATAGTTTCAATAGCAAAGTCTCCGTTTGGTCCAGCGATCCCATTGTATCCTACGTCTATTTCTGTTCTCCGTTCAGAGTTGAGGTCGGGCGTAGTTTCTGGTTGGTCTTGTTCAAAATTGACAGGCACATCCCCAGGGTCGGGGAGATGTTCTGGAGCCGGGATCGGTCTGCGTACATCCCCGATTCTCTTACCAGCAGCTTGTAACTGAGTTATAGACATGGTTGGTTTGCCCCCATGCTTCTCGACGACTTGGTCACTGTCCCATAAAGTTCGACCAGAGCGGATGATGACTTCAACACCAGCATCTTGAGCTGCCTGGATGACAACGCCGTCTCGCTCACGAGCATAGGCATCCGTGTCCTTTTCAAACACCAGGTGTGTAACCTTCCAGGCTTTGAAGAGTTTGGGGAACAGCGTCTGGGGCGCTTCTCTCAGGACGAATAGTTTAGACTTGGGGTTAAGCTTGGTGATAGACTCGGATAAGTCATTTTGGCAGTCCAAACTGCGCGTAAGTTAGGTCCAGTGTGCCAATATCCATCAAATCATAATCTTATGATTTACGTACAGAAATTGCCATCGATTGAGCCCTCCTCGTGCCCGATAGACGTAGTAAGGGTCCCAAGTGAAGATGGGCCACAGTACGGCAGGATCTAGATCCAGGGCCGCTTTTAGAGCCGGTGAGTCGTGGAGGCGCAGATCTGTTCGGAACCAGTAGATAACCCGTGGTTTTGTCATTTTAATGGCCAGGGACGATTCGGCATTTGGGTGTAGAGGCCAAATTAAGACTGTTGTGGAGGAGGATTCAAACGAGGCTGGGTCGCACACAGGCAAAGTCATGATGTCAACGCCGGCCTAGCCCAGCCACAAAGCATAAAAATGTGAGACACAGCTGAGAAGAAAGAACACAACTCATGCTCTCCTCCGTTAATCAATGAAACTAAAAATAGGGGTCCAAACCCTGGATAAATCGGAAATAGACGGCATAGGCATGTTGGCTCTTTCAAAGGTGATCAGTGTTGCCTGTATCCCCAGGTAATATGGAATCAGCGTAATACCATCGTGCTGCAGTGCATGCAATTACTGAGGGCAGGTATCCGTTCCTGAGTGCATCTTCGAATTGAGGTACTGCGGATAGCAGCTTTAAAGTAGAATGCTATTCCTAAATTGCCCAGCCTTGCCTCGCCAGTTGGCCAACTAAGCCCCCATTCTCATCAAAACCACCCTCTCGATTGAGCAGCGAGCTATACGTGCCACGCCCGTCGATGCCATGTCTGGTCGTCGGAGCAAGACCCAAATGTTCCCAACCATTTCATCGATGCCTTTGACTTGAAGCCTTGCCCTCGTCGCAGCTTCCAGTACCGAGTAGGTTACCTTTGCATCCGTCGATAGAGTGAGGATCTGCTTGTCTCAGTCGGAATTTACCAAACACGCATCTCAACCGACACGTCAGCCGTCGCAACAATCAGAGTACACTTTGCGTCACCCGTTGTGTGGACGAATGAGAACCCGATGGGGAGATTATCGAGAAGCCGGCGGGGGAGACAAGATGGAAGAAGAAAACACCATTATGCTCCTGGCCTTTTGCAGGCAACATGTCGTCCGATGGAATCATGGGATACACAGGGCAGGCACAGAGTCTACTGAATGCATGTCTCAATTGAGCGATCCAGGGGTTCAGAACAATGCGAGCTCCGCACTTGATTTGCTCGTTGCCAGCCATGCTGCCAGCGCCATCAATTTGTGTGACGTACCTTGCAGAGAGGGGCAACAGCTGAGAGAAGAAGGGTCTTTGTCCGCGTTGCATTGCTCAAGCTGGGGCCATTATTGCTTCTTCGTGTCTCTCCCCACCAGACTACGGATGTCGCCCACGGGCGGATTGGCGATCGCCGTCATGCACCGGGTGGATGGTCAAAGACGTGGCCTTGGGAGTCTGGACCGGACCTGCATTGCGCGAACCCAGGGGCTCGTTTTCTCTCAATCTGTCCGTCTCTGCATGGAGACAACAGACGGTTCGTATTGTGTTTGTCTTGGCCTCGCAATCTGCACTCTCATGGGAGAGGGGTGTGCATACCATGTCTCATTATTCGGTGGCTCTCAGCTGGTGGCTCCCAGCTGGTGGCTCCCAGCTGGACGCTCTCGTCCACAGCGCATACTCACCGTAAACGGGCCCTCAGGTGCATGAACGGGTCAAGTGGCCATCGTCTCTACAGAAGAGCCGCGTTTACCACCGGCTACACCTGCAGAAGCGAGATTTCCACCATGCAATCCGACTGCTTGGTCTGGGCGCTTTGAGGGCTCCGTACAATAACAATGGCTACCCTAGAGTATCCGCTTAATGAGGCGTGAGGGGATTGACAGCTCTGGCAGCTTCTGAGCATATCCGGATTCGGCACTGACAGCCGCAGCTGAACACTAAATAATAACAGTTCTCAAGGGGACTTCCCAGTCGTTTGTTTACTTTCTTCCCGAATAGTCGAAGCGGTTGTGGGGAATTAATACGTCCAGCTAATGCTTTGTACACCAACAAATTTCAAACAACCGTGCGAGCCAAGGAGCTCCCTGTTTGAAAGGTTGAGACGGCAGAACAGACCCGCAGTTCTCCGGCGGGCCTCTTTCCACAGACCATGGGCTCGAACTGAATATTGTTCAACAGACTAGATTTCAAAGCCCATTTCCATGCATGAAAGCTGATCAGCCGTCAATGGATCTCGGGATGACGGGGCAAGTTCAGAAACAGATGCGTCATTGGCTGGGCGACTGCTGACTGGACTAATAAACTCTGGCCCAGTCGTGTACCAGCCAATCACGCATTCAATACCTGCGCAAAACGGAAATATATAAGCCAAAACAATACTCGATACGCTGCCACCGTATTATGCTGCGTTGAAAGCGATGTCGTACGTCTGGTTCTAAGCCGACAAACTGGGCAGATCGGAATTTAGAGCTGGAACACATAGAGCTCTAAACGACCGGAATTGTAAACATCTAGAATTGTAAACATCTAGAGCTGTGACCATGTAAACATACGCTTGCCCGCCATGACGTCTGGCCCTTGACCAATGTTAGCACATTTATCAAAACAAGGACACGCTGGCAAACGCTAATCTCGACGCTCTGGACTCCCACCGAAGCATCGACGCTCTGGTGATCCAGGTGCTATAGGAAGAAGGAAGGGTAACCTGTCGACGAATCCGTGAGGGCGAGGCTGAGCGGAGACGGACTGTGGGCTTGGCTCACGACGTGTTTGCCGAATGATCGAGCAAAGTGGTTCCGACGTGGGGAACACAAAGTAGAAGCGACAATATTTGCCAGCACTGATGGGCTCCACAGAGTCCGTCGAGGTTCTACACGACGCCTAAGTACCAAGCGCGTGAGACACGTCACGATGACGGGCGCCGGATCGATAGCAACACGAGAAGGTGAAACTAAAATGGGTAGGCGAGCTATTCGTGCCAGCGCGCTACATGGCTTCCGGATTGGCGATTTGGCACAGACACGCACACACGTACACATAGAGAGCACCACAGACTGATGGCCACAGAGGGACAGCTAGGGCGAGGGAGTTCGTATTGGCGGTTGGGCGGAGGGCACGGAGAGTCTTCGGAGGGAACGGGAGATCCTGTCGAGGGGATACCCCGGCGAGGATGCGGGGGCCAGCGAATGATTGGTAATGGACAGCTGGAAGGATTGGCGGAGTGCGAACTATTCGCCGACGCGGGGGCTGGGCATTGGCCATGGGGTCGGGTGCAGAGCAGACAGAGCAGACAGAGCAGACAGATCAGACAACGGAGGGCAGGGGACCGGGCAATTCCCATCGTCAACTGCGGGAGGCATGAAGTTGGCTGCGTACGCATCTGGCACTTGGTACATGGCGTGAGGCGAGTACGACGTGTCGACTCTCGCCCGCAGCCAGAGCCAGCGATGCTCTATTCTTAGCAAAAGTCCCGACGCGGGGCGTGCGGGATTGTCGATCGGGTGAGGAAGTGAGTGAGTGAGTGGGTGAATGAGTGGGTGATCCAGCCCATGAGCCGGTTGTATGGCTGTGGATGAGTGATGCCGTCTGTCGGCCGCCGCCACTCAAGCCAAGATAAGAACCAGATGAGAGGCGTTGCGCAACGTCCATCGGATGGCGTAAAGTGGGCGCATGTGTAATTAGGAACTGCAGCTATAAGGCGTCGGGACCTTTGTCGGAATAGGCTGCTGCTCTCTGCCGGGACTGGCAAGACTGGCAAGACTGGCTGTGCAGCTTGGAGAAGAGGACTGGACGGGCAGAACTCTATTACATTGCCTGTCCTCGCCGTAGCATCCCGGTGACATCCCAGTGGTCTCGTCGATGACACCCCAGTGGTCTCGTCGATGACATGCTGGTGACACAATAGACAGCCACAGCAGCAGCCTCGATGACAAGGAGGGCTGCCTCGTGGTGCCTCGTTCACCAACCAGGGCGACCACCGGCTGCTGTCTCGATCTCCCCGGAAATGCCGCGACCGGGACTGCCCTACTTGGGGCGAGGTGACTAACAGGGACGAGGTTGGCGATCAGGAAGAAGACGCTGAGGCCTGTGAGCCGGGCCCCTCGGGGGCTGACCAGGGAGGGAGCACTGAGCGATGGGGACTGAGGGTGGGCTGGGGGCAGGCTTTGGTTGTTTCGAGAGCATCTCATCGCCAGGATCCCGGTTCGCAGGGCTCCGCAAAGTGGGCTTGACAGAGATCATCCAGAACAGCATCACCAACAGCGAGACCCGGAGAGCCCGGGGAATTATATGGAAGGGTTCTAGCGTCGGTGGGAGATGGACTTGACGAGAAGGGGCAGCCAGCAGTCAAACAGTCAGAGCTCTCAGAAGCAGTCGTGGAACCTGGTGGTGCGCCAGCTGAGCGGCGACTGCGACAGCCAGGCCGGGGATTTCAGGGCGGAACCTGGCAAGCCCAGCAAGCCCAGCAAGCCACTGTATGTTCTGCAGGGCACTGACCGTGTGAAGCCACTGCCTGTAATTACCACCAGCCCAGGCTGTGTGAGCACTCGACCGCCAATGAAGCGAGCAACGGGGCATTTTTTGCGAGCGCAGTGTTGTGCTGTGCTGTGCTGTGCTGGGCGGTCCTGAACAAGGTGGTGTGTGGGATGGATAGCTTAGCAGCTGGAGAGGGCATGGGAGGCGCCCGTACCTGAGGCTAAGGCGAGTCGAGCGTGGTCCGCCCGGGACGTTGAAACATGGCTTCCCGCGCCGCCACCCCAGGTGCAACTCTCTCTGGGGACTGTTTTTGGAGGGGGAGGCGTAGTCCACGCATTGCGTGCGTCGATGAGGGCTTCGTTCCCGGCGCGGCCTGAGCGACGAGGAAAATAAAACAAAAGGTCAGCAGATGCCCGGTACCGGGGGAAGCGTCGCGGCCACGGCGGGAAAGGCAGAGACGAGGCAGATGGACAGCGACGACGGCGTTAGCTGCGGCCCGGGTTCATCAGCCCAGGAAGAAACAAGGGGAAGCCTGGTGAGGACGACGACAGACGTGAGGACAACAGACGAGAGGACCGGGTGTGCGCCAGCACGCTTTACGAAAGAGAGGGTCAATCAATTTCGTTTTACACTTGCTGTGCCTTAGTGCTGGCTTAATAAATCGAATTTTTCTTCTTTTCTTGTCGTCCATTTCAGCGCCGTCATGTGCGGTGCGTGTGTGCACTATAACTGCGTACCTTAGGTAGGTAGGTACCTACCTACGTATCCGTAATGGACCCTCACTTCATTTCTTTTTTCATTTCGTAGCTGACGAGAGATGCTCGCTGGGCGCAGCCGAGCACTAAAATGAAGCCTGGCCCCCAGAGACCTCACTGCTGCAATGCAGACAGGCCAAGGAGGCCACTGTGCCCCAATTCCAGCCGCTACAGGGCCCTGTGTGCCCACTGAAGGCCCGCACCTCCAGTGCGTCGGTTGATGAGGGTGGGCGATGGCGTGGGAGTGGGTGGTTGCCAGGGTCCGCTACGCCTCCTTCGAAAAACAAAGGCAGACGGAATAAAAAATAGAAAAGAAAATCTCCCCAATGTGAAACATGCGGAGCAGGCATGGGCCTTGAAACGATTTGAGACAGTCGGTTGGGTCATCGAGCGTGCCCAGGGCCTTCTCTGTCCCCCTACTAAGCCCCGGCACTCGTCCCGACATGGCCCTACCACCAGGGAGTCATCCTCCTCCAAACGACGAACCCAGCTGCCAATTGTCATCCATGTGGCCCGGATCCATGTGGGCCAACGGGCGACAGGAAACGCTCACAGACGACAGCGGGATGATTGTCGCCATGGCAGGGGAGCCCCCCCTCGCTCCGATCCCAGATCCCAGGCCCTCGCAGGCCCTCGCAGGCCCTCGCAGGCCCTCTCTCACTCAGCTGGATCCAGTAACAGCAATAGTTCCGGTCCCAGTCGCAGCACATGCTTTGGGGGCGCTGCTCGGCTAACTGCGCGCACCGATGGGGGATCGATGGGATCGCTGGAGATCAATGGGCCCAACAACAACAGTTTTTCCCTCGCTATCTTTTCCACATGGAGGGTGACATCGCTCTCGTCGGGACCTTGGCCCGGCCTGTAGATGCTACTGAAGACTTCGGCTGGGAGTCGGCCGAAACTCAGAAAACACGCTACCACCTCCAGTCTAATTATTTACTTCCAACCATTGCAACGCGTCTGATGCGACGTCAATGTCAACAAAACAACCCCAACCGAGGGTTGTAGCAACAGCTACATAGTAACACCGCCGCCGTCTCGCCTCGCAAGCCGGGCCCAAAAATACTGGCGTGATGCCGCTATTGAGCCAGACTACCGACCTGACT
>JAANBB010000374.1:0-40046 GCA_014621425.1 Cylindrodendrum hubeiense
CCAACAGCTCGACGATGAAGATGAGTATGTCCGATGGGCTGCTCTGGAGGTTCTGCAGAAGCAGTCGAGTTTATCCGAATGAAATCCTTATAACTGTAATCCAACAGCTCGACGATGAAGATAAGGATGTCCAATGGGCCGCCCTGGAGGTCTTGCAGAAGCAGTCAAGTTTGTCCGAGGAGATCCTCATAGTCGTAGTGCAACAGCTAGAATCCAAGATTGCGGGTAACTTGGCAGAAGCAGTACTAAGAAAACATGAGGAAACTTATTCTACTCTCCTCAGCGGTCCTCATATGGGATTACTATTTAGGGTTTTATTGGGCCGTGCCTTTGAAGAACAATGGAGTTGGTCTGTTGAGGATGATAGGTCCTGCGTTAACATGCCAGATGGTGTCAGAAATGCCGGTATTGAAAACATGAAAGAGTTCATGGATATGGTGATCAAAGCGCGGCCATCAGGTACTCCACCAACAGCCATAAGTTAGAATACGAGATGAGGGATCTAGGAGGACGGGAAATCTAATAGAGTTTTAATATATTTGTTTCCAAAAGGGATCTGGAGAAAGCGACTACCGTATACTTTCTGTTTTGCCACCGAGACGCTTAAAGTTTTATCGAAGCTTTTATGAAGCGAGGACTGAAAAGCCAGCCCGCCTTTGATCCACCAATTGGAACAGGGGCTTGGATTCCCAGTGCAGCAGAATATCCTGACCACATGTTGTTAGCCAGACAGCACCAATCAGAATGTAGTACGTACCAATTTACGAAGGATAGGGGCTTTAATATATTCACGGGTTCTCCATGCTGTTTCTTTATTCGAGCGAGACGGAAGGGTTTCTCTTTGGGCACTCCACCCCTCTCAGAGGTCTTACCCCAACACTTTAACGGCACTGGACAGCATTGGGAGCTTAATATCATTATGAATTATTCGAAACGCCATCTCGCGGGCTTCATTCAACTTCCCCACTCCCCAAGAACGAACGATTACGTTGGCAGTCACATAATACTTGGTCTGCAATTTGATATGGCATGGCCAGCTCGAAGTAGGCAATCATTGGCTATCTTCAGCCCCTACCATTGATGCCCTACAGGTCAGAAATAAAAACACTGGGGCTTCTTCGGAGGGAATACAGAAGGTTTTTGACTTTCCCTTCTCATTATACAACTTGCAACTCGCAAGCCAGAAGTAGCTTATCATCCCTGACCACATATCACAACAACGGATGGGAGTGGAATATAAAACATATGCTGATTTCTTGCTAATGGGATGGTTAAAATATAGTCTTGTATAGGGGATTTTGAAGGCTAGTGAAAGGGCTGTGTAAGTGTGTCACTTGTGACCGAGAGCGCGCGTCGGCTTTTGTATCAATCGTGCGGCACGTTTCAGTTACTTGAATTGTTTGATCCTTTGGCCCAATAGCTAGGACTTTCCATTTCAAAGTTAGGTATGCCACCATAGCCTTTACGTAGAAAATAGCTCAGTTCAGGAAATATTCTATGATTAAATCACTGACCCCGAGCCTGAACCCCATCGTGTGATGAAATATCAAAATAAATCATATATAGCCTTTATTAAGAACTGCCACTTTTATTTCTTCAACTATCAGATCAGTTACGTCTAAAATTGGCCCGCCATCAGATTTTTTATCTGAGTTTCACTCTGTGATATGTTGGGTGGATTTGGCGGGTTGGCAGGAATTGGCACGTGAGCTGTTGCCAGTACAGTCTTCAATTTTCATTATCTTGCCCCGTTCTTTTAGTATTCATATTTCTCGGGACATGATCACATAAACCTAGCATTCAGATTGCCCATCGCTTGCTTGGTTGTTGTGTGGTTGCATCCCGATACACAGATTCTGTGTGTCTCAGAGACCACGACACAGGGCTGCTTTTGGGTTGGTGGGTGTAGCTATTATTGGCCTGTTCGCATTCAGGCTCATCTCAATACGACGCTTATTTTACCTATGTCACCGCCATTATTAGCTGAGAATGACCGCTGCTGCCTATCTAGTACTGGCTCCCCATTTGGCACAATAGCCAGTTATTGGCGGTTCCCCCTCTTTTGCGCGGGATGGTCACACCACCTCAACGAGTCGGTCAAAAAAGCCTCAACGCTCACCAGAGAAGAACCCCTCTATTCTGACTCGCTCCGGGACCCCCAAAATGGGCATCCGCGTTGACAAACCAAGTCAGGCGGAGCATTGGGGGTGATGATGGAAACCGGGGATGTCTAACCTATTGGGGAAATACTCGGACTTCGCATACTGCGCTAAGAACTTGCACTTTGCAACCCGATTGGGTGAACGGCATGGCGATTATGTATTTATGCGGTGCCGCCGTGATATATGATCGAGACGATTTTAATTTTATCATTATCTATTTGGCATTCGAATCGTTGCTACCGGTTGGCCCGAAGCAGTATTTCAGACGCGTTCTTTGCACGATTTTCTACCACCAGGAGGCTTCATTCAAGAGCATTTACTTCGACATGACGAAATCCCAGACCCTCCCAATTGGGGGAGCAGGCTCCAAGCACAAGGGTAAGCTCATCGCGGCTTTAACATGTTGCAACGCTCTTCAAATTGGCCGCCTTGTGACTAATCAACGTTGATATGTAGCTGTTGTTGTCGACGGCCTCTCCTTCGCTCTGAACGGAGACAATTCCTCGTACAGATTTCATGTTGAGGAAGGGACGGGAGACCTTGTCTCGGATCATTTTGGAGGCCCTGTGACAGAAAACCCAGCCATTCCATCTCTCCCTCTCGATGGAGGCTGGTCCACACAGGCTGACAATAAACGCGAGTTTCCCGACGTTGGCAGGGGAGACTTCCGCTCCCCGGCGGTACTCATCAAGCAGTCTGAGGGACATACCGTCAGCGACTTCAAGTACCAGTCCCACACTATTATAGAGGGCAAGCCCAGCCTGGCGGGTCTCCCTTCAACATTCGGCAGCGAAGATGAAGTCACCACGCTTGTCATACACCTGTACGACAGCTACAGCTCAGTTGCAGCGGACTTGACATACTCCGTCTTCCGCAAGTACGACGCGATTACTCGCAGTGTTAAAATTACGAACAAAGGAAGTGAGCGGATCTCCGTTGAGAGACTCGCCAGCTTCAGTATCGACTTGCCGTGTAGCGAGTACGAAATGATCGAGCTTCATGGCGAATGGGCGCGAGAAGCTCAAAGAATCCGTCGCAAAATCGACTACGGAACGCAAGGGTGAGTTTGAACGGCCCGCGGAAGTGAATATTGCCAGACTAACTCCCCACATAGTTTTGGAAGCAACACCGGCTACAGTTCTCATTGCCATAACCCATTTGTATCCATCGTCTCACCAAGTACGACGGAATCTCAGGGCGAAGCCTGGGGCTTTTCTCTTGTTTACACCGGCTCCTTCACCGTCGAGGTCGAGAAGAGCCCGAAGGGACTTACTCGTGCTTTGGTCGGCATGAACTCGAGCAACCTCTCGTGGCCCCTGGGTCCCGGAGAATCCTTGACATCTCCGGAGTGTGTTTCCGTATTCTCAAACACCGGTATTGGCGCCATGTCCCGCAAATTCCACCGCGTCTTCCGCCACCACCTCATCAAAAGCAAGTTCGTCGAGAAGACACGTCCCATCTTACTCAACAGCTGGGAGGGCCTTTACTTCGATTTCGACGACAGCGTCATTTACAAGCTTGCTCAGGAGACGGCAAACCTCGGCGCCGAGCTCTTTGTGCTAGACGATGGATGGTTCGGCGTAAAGCACCCCCGCGTCGACGACAAAGCGGGACTCGGCGACTGGCAGGTGAACCCGCAGCGATTCCCCACCGGGTTGCAGACGCTTGCGGAGAAGATTACGGAGCTTCAGCCCGCAAATTCGACAAAGAAGCTGCAGTTTGGACTTTGGCTCGAGCCTGAGATGGTCAACGCAAAGTCTGAATTATACGAAAAACATCCTGACTGGGTGTTGCACGCCGGGAATTACCCTCGCACTGAAACGCGCAACCAGCTGGTCCTGAATGTGGGACTTCCAGAGGTGCAGGATTTCATCATCGAATCAGTATCCAACATTCTCAAGAGCGCGCCAGTCACCTACGTCAAGTGGGACAACAACCGAGGCGTTCACGAGAGTGCCGCCCCGGGCAGTTACCACACCTACATGCTCGGACTATACCGAGTATTGGATGTGCTGACAACCAACTTCCCTGACGTGCTCTGGGAAGGCTGTGCTTCTGGTGGTGGTCGGTTTGATGCTGGTATCCTCCAATACTTCCCACAGATATGGACGTCGGACAACAACGATGCCCTCGACCGCATCACTATTCAGTTTGGTACCTCACTGGTTTACCCGCCATCAACCATGGGTGCGCACGTATCCGCTGTGCCGAACGACATTACTGAGCGAACCACTTCAATTCAATTCCGAGCCCATGTTGCCATGATGGGAGGCTCTTTCGGCCTGGAGCTTAACCCCGACAAGATCCCTGATGAGGACAGGAAGCAACTCCCAGCCCTCATTGCTCTTGCAGAGAAGATCAACCCGATTGTCATTCGAGGAGACATGTGGCGGTTGAACCTCCCGGGCGAGTCCAACTTCCCAGCGGCTCTCTTCATCTCCGATAGTGGCAGCGAGGCCGTTCTGTTCGCCTTCCAGGTCAGGGAGACTACAGTCCACAGCTATCCCTTGATTCGACTCCAAGGCTTAGACCCGGCTGCATTTTATAAGTTGGACGACGACAAGACGTATTCAGGAGCCACACTTATGAACGGCGGTATTCAGTTTCCGTTCAAGGGCGACTATGACAGCAAGGTGGTGCTCCTCCAGAGGCTATAAACGGTTAAGGCGGCGTCCTTGGGTCATGAAGATTGATGAATCGAATTTGATAGATACTAGTTCAGCAGTAGTACAGATGACGGCCAATGCTTCTCATAGAAGGGTAAGCTCAGCCACGATATAAAATACAGGGAGAATCCTATTCATTCATTTCTTAAATTCATGCATATTTCCCTTCTGCTATAATTCCGGTTACAAACACGGAGCAGTGAGATTCAGCTCTAGGCAATATGGTAACAAGATTTATGCGTCCTCGAGGTTTAGGTATTCACAAAAGGAAGGAATATATGGGGCAGTTGGCTCCATGCATCCCGCATTGTCCAGAAATTCCCAGCTTATTTTATCTGTGGTGTCTGTCAGTACTGAGAGGTCCTCCAGTAGACGCCAATCCTGCTGCTCAGCGGCAGCATGGTTGTTGGACCCATGCAGGTCGATATGGGCAGCTGGGTCGACATGGCATAGAATATGCTCGGAATGCTTCAACAGCTTCGGCAGAAGAAAAGACTCGCCGCCACGAATCCTCGATAGGGACTTTACGATGGCGCTCAGCAAGTCTCTGGGGCCAATGTCGAGCGACGAGAAGCTCCGGCCTTGTAACTGAGCTGTATCAGCAAGACCAGTGCCGATGTCGAAGAGTTTTTGTTCCTATTTCTTGGTTAGAAATGGATCGAGTGACACATGATGATATATTGCATTCTTCAACTCACCATTCCAATCCCATGGCAGTCCATAGATACTTGGCCGACGGAATAGAGGCCTGCCATGACCATGGTGCCGGCATCGATTGGAAGGCCGAGTGGCAAATGTATCTCCCGGCTATGTTCCATAGACGGTTTCGTACCAAAGGCCAATCGCCACATGGAGACACGGAGCCATTGTTGTGTGATAAGGGTGTCGAATCTTTGGCTTTCAATGAAGGAGTTGTCCACTTGCATGGTGCAGAGCTTTGTGTTAATTTTGTTCTGTAGGGAAACTTCCTCGGACTGATACTCGTCGTCTTGGCGATCCCAGTCGTAAAGCGAGCATGGCAGCACATCAAAAACACGGATGTGATTTAAGAAGTCATGCATGACTGTTGGGCAGTCGGAGTCGACGACGCGCGGCTTCGGGACGCGAGTCCGCAACATGACGGGTCGACGATGCTGCAAAGAAAATGTCCTGGATGCACTGTCAGAAAACACCATGCTCGAATGGGCAGGATAAATGCAGCTTACCTCTCTGTCACAAAGAGCAGCCAGAAGATGCGGCGTCTTGTCTCGCGTTCTCGTTCGCAGAGGTCGAGGTAACCAGCTTCGCAGGTAAGGTTGAGAGCCTGGGCAAGACTTATGGCTTGGTTTAAATAGAAGCCCGAGCGGCGGTTGTTGTTGAGATTTCCGTGTCCAGTGCCGATGAAATATGAACTCAAGACCGAGTCCAGGGTGTAGTCGTCGATGGGGTTGAATTGACGGATCAAGTTCTCTGCAATACCGAGCAGCAAGCCCTCGGTGAGTGGAGGCTCTTTGGGGATATCGGCACCGGGCCCTTCCCCACTACTGTTCTTTTCATAGTCCAACTTCAGCTGCGTGCGAGTTGCCGCGCATATGGCGACGATGAGCGTATACCTTGGAGGCGGCAGCTCGTTCAGGCGGGCGGCATCGGCTAGGATCTCATCGCCGTCAATCACGGGCATTATC
Organism: Cylindrodendrum hubeiense; assembly: GCA_014621425.1. Lineage (NCBI taxonomy): Eukaryota > Fungi > Ascomycota > Sordariomycetes > Hypocreales > Nectriaceae > Cylindrodendrum > Cylindrodendrum hubeiense. The sequence continues at coordinate 6,493 of JAANBB010000374.1, forward strand.
GGGAAGATGTGTTTTAAGAAAACCTTGATGTGAGCAACTAGGGACAGGCACAGCTGCCGACTCTCGGCGGCCAGGTCGGGCTGCAGGCAGTCTAAGAAGGAAACGGACTGGGTAAGCGAGGCTTGTTGGGGCACGACATCTTCGGTCTCGGTGCTTGTTGCGGGGGATATGCCATAGTGGGCGGTGTCGGCGTGAGGCGGCTCGTGGTTGCGGATGGTGTGGTTACCGACGGTATGGCCACCAGTTGCATTGCCGCCGGCCTGCGGGGGCAGGTTCACCGTGGTGACCTGGAAGTAGTTCTTATCCAGCTCGGTCTGGCCCTGCTTGAGCTGCGACAGGCGGCGGCCGATGCCTCGCCGGCGGCCCTTGCGGCGGATCACATGCAAGTACTGGCAGCGCAGCGACGCGGCGACGCAGAGTTTGCAGGGCGAGCCACGGTCGCACTTGAGCTTGCGGCAGCGGCAGTTGTCACAGGCCTGCTGGGGTTGTTGCACTGGGTCGCCTGGCATGGCGACGGGCGGCGGGTTGCAGATGGAGGTGAAGGTGGAGATGACGCCGAGAGGGAGCCGGCGTCGACGGTTTTAGGGTTACAGCATGAGGTGTTGGCCTTGGGTCACGGACGAAGCGCACAGCGGCTAAAACGACCAATACGGATAGCCTTTCCGCTAAGCTGGTTCAGGTCGACGCGGTGCGTTGGAGGCGAAATCTGCGAGTCAATTCGCAGTGTCTACGCTGTCACGGCCGCGATGGAGGCGAGCGAGACGGGCCAGACGACGCATCCCGAGCTGTCTTGTTCTCGAGACGGCAGGCCGGGGACAGAGATGGCAGGCCGGCAACGGAGCTGGCGATAAGCCAATTCGGTGGGACAGGCCGCATGAACCATGTCCAAGTACGACTCGACGCCTGTAATCGGGGCCTTGGAGGCTGGTCATTTCCCGTGTCGCAGGACGCATTGCGAGCACCAATCAAAGCAGCAACGGCTGGTGGTTTCGGCGCATCAGCTGTGAGTCTGTGGGTGGGTGGCATGAGAGCCTCGCACGGGAGGTCTGAGCACATCTTCTAGCTTGAGTGTCGACGCTTAGCACGATTCACTCGTGCGACCCAGCCAGGTCGCGGCTCAGTCCGGGCCTGGAAATGCCGGCCCAAGGGAGCACACCAAGAGAGGCCAGGCCGAGTAGGTGGTACGTAAGGTCAGGCCAAGTAGCACCACGCAAGGCCACGCCAGGTAGGTTCTACACAAGGCCGCGCCAACAAGTCAGGTCACGCCAGGCCTGTGCCTCTCCCACTGCCCGCGCCGTCCGGCCCCAGAGCCAAACCGGACTGACGCCCAAACCGGACTGACTCCAGCCTCCCAACTACCGGGCCATATTTCGGAGTGGTGCTCGGAGCCTGCGTCGGGCCCAACCCAAAGGAGTAATGTTCGGACTTCAACCAGCCCAATCACTCTCTCTCCTGCACCCCCCGCACTTCCCCACGATGATAGACGTCACGCCACCCCACGGGGAACGATGCGCTTTGAGCTTCTGAGGGCACCCTACACGACTATATAAGACCCAGGGCTGGGCATGGACTGCAATAGAATCCGTTGATAACTCCCATCGAGCATTCACTCTTCTCTCTCTCTCTCATTCCACCAGGAATGACCAAAGCAACCGACATGGAAAAGTCAGCCTCCGCCGTCCACTCTGAAGGCCATGGCCTTGAGCCGGACCTGAAGAACGAAGCCATGCAGGCCACCACCGAACAGGCCAAACAGGGTTCCGAGGATGAACACAACTTGGCGCCTCTCGAAGCTATTCGCAAATACCCCCGCACCATTTTCTGGTGCCTCGTCATCTCCATGTGCGTTGTCATGGAAGGCTACGATACCAATCTGCTCGGCAACTTCTATGCCTACCCCGGATTTGCCAAGAAATACGGCCACTACAATGCCGCCACCGATAACTACCAACTTACAGCCGCGTGGCAGGCCGGCCTGAGCAACTCCTCGTCCGTCGGCTCCTTCTTCGGCACTCTGCTGAACGGCTACCTCGTCGCGAAATTCGGCCACGTTCGCGTGCTGCTCGGCTCCCTGGTTACCCTGAGCGCCTTCATCTTCGTCGTCTTCTTCGCCCCCAGCATCGAGGTTCTGGTCGTTGGCGAGATCCTGTGCGGTCTGCCCTGGGGTATCTTTGCCACCACCGCCCCCGCCTACGCCTCCGAGGTGCTGCCCATGTCGCTGCGAGTTTACTTGACCAGCTGGACCAACATGTGCTTCATCATCGGCCAGCTCATCTCGGCCGGAATCATGGCCGGCCTGGTCAGCAACACCACTCAGTGGTCGTACCGAATCCCCTTTGCCATCCAGTGGGTTTGGCCCGTCATCCTGATTCCCATCATCTGGTTTGCGCCTGATACGCCCTGGCATCTGGTTCGCCAAGGCCATCATGATGATGCCGAGAAGTCTTTGAGGACTCTTCGACCCAAGGCTACCGATGCCGAGATCCAGCAGGCATTGGGCTTGATCATCTACACCAACAACCTCGAGCAACAGCTGGAAGTTGGTACCTCGTACTGGGACTGCTTCAAGGGCTTTGAGCTGCGCCGTACCGAGATCGCCTGTGTTGTCTTCGCCGGTCAGGTCCTGTCGGGTCTTAACTTTGCCTACAACTCCACCTACTTCTTCCAGCAGGTCGGCCTCAACTCGGATCAGACCTATCGCCTGAACGTCGGCGGAAACGGCATGGCGCTCTTTGCGACCATTGTGTCGTGGCTTCTCGTCATGCCCTACGTCGGCCGCCGCACCGCCTATCTCTGGGGTATGGCCGCCATGTTCGTCGTCTTGTATCTTATCGGAGGCCTCAACGCGCGCACCGAAGACGACAACATCGGCATGGCTCAGGCGGTCCTGACGCTGGTTTGGACCTTTATCTTCCAGCTTTCTGCCGGTCAGTTGGGATGGGCTCTTCCTGCTGAGATCGGATCGACAAGACTCCGACAGAAGACAATCTGCCTGGCACGTAACGCCTACGCCATTGTTTCGATCATTGCTTCAGTCCTCCAGCCGTACTTCATGAACCCCACCAAGTGGAACCTGAAGGGCTACACCGGCTTTGTCTGGGGCAGCACCTCGCTTCTCATGTTCGTCTGGGCCTACTTCCGCCTTCCGGAAACCAAGGACCGCACTTTCGAGGAGATCGACTTGCTCTTTGCCAAGCGCGTCCCCGCTCGTCTGTTCAGCAGCTATAAAATCGAGGCCTTTGAGGAGGATTCCGCCGATTCAAAGACTGAGGTCTAGATTATGCATCTAACTCTAGTTTACAATTCCTTCTTACATAGAAAATAAAAGGAATTAATCTTGCCCGGCCTCCCTTGATTCCAACATGTGACTTCATTGCATTCGCTATTGTGACAGATATTTTCCCGATCCCTGCACGGTCCTAAACGTAGAGTCCACCATGGAAATGCTGCGAGCGCCAGAATGCCGGGCACACGAAAGGTCTGCGATACGTAGCTTTCGCAGGGGCCGGCAATCACATGCTAAAGCTATTGCCTTCTCGCTGCGAATGCGAAACTACTATAAAGCCTGCATCAGTCACCGCAGTCGCCGCCGGTCACATGCCAAAGTTGCTGTTTTCTAGCTGCAAGCGCGGAGCTACGAGGAGTTGCGGGAAGTAAATCTATCCAGGTACCAGTGATAAGATTGCCGATAGAGGGGTGCAAATAACAGCTTACAGCCCCGAATAATAGAAGGGCAGAGATCAATAGGAGTCACCAAATCACCCCTACGATTGATCAGCTGTCGAGTAGCCAGTTTGGTCTCTTCACTCCCTAGTCGTATACTGTGTCATAATGAAGGGTTCTGATCCAACTCTCCATCGCAGGATGTTGGGACAAAATGAGCGGGATGGGTAGTACGGATCTAGAATGCAGCTGCCAAAGCAAAGAACAGTGCTTCAAACACTAGACACACACTCTTACTTGCGGCAGTATAACTAGCCACAAGGTTACCGAGTGGTCATGGAATAGTCGGCGATTCTAGAGATGGGCAAGAACTACCATGGCTGCTGGTCTGTCCAAGAAGAATGACATTATCATGCATGCCCTACCCTATATCCGGGTAGCTGGCACACTCCCACTTTGGGAACACGTGACAAGTCGGACGCGTCAAATCCACAATGAAGTGAATCTCCAGGGAGCAATCGAGGCACGCTCTTCAGACACAATCGCGAAAAGCTGCACGGAGATGTACAAGTCATGAGACAGGACAAGGCAACGTGAAGTCTGAATCCAAGCAGACCAGCTTGACGCGTTACCCGAGTCGGTGACGCGTATTTATGGTCAGGTTCAACGGAGAAATTCTGCCATTCCCTGGACAAGTACGGAGAATTTTCAAACGTCAACCCATCCTGATGACAGATCGAGCAACACAAAGTGCACTCGATCCGAATTTACGAGACGTAGCTAATTACTGGATAGAAGATCCAGTGAAGAAGTGTCGAGAACACCCCACAGTCAAAAACCTCTGAGGTCGCTAGTGGCTGGTAGGAAGGCGTTCACATTACTCTGGGAGGCCGGGAACGGAAGGAGATCCAAAGAGATAGAATAACCCTCAGCAAGCCGCAGTGCGGAGCCGCCGTTGAATATATAATACAAAATAGTATATACCCACTGATGATGAGGAGAAAAGAAAACTGAATAAAGAGCGCGAGGTATGCAGACTTTTATAGAACTTTTCGTTTGGAAATACGCTATTCCTCTTTGGGGATTCACGTGATGGGAGTGAAAAACTGGCATGGTAGGCCCACTGCTACCCAGTCAACCAGAGAAAAAGCGGTCCCGTTGGTCAGCCAAGCAACTCCCAGCCTCTTCTACTCCGTAATGTGATGGAGTCTGCTCCATAATGTGATGGAGTCTTCGTATTGTGATGGAGACTTCATAATGGTATGGAGACTTCATAATACTATGGAGATTTCATAATGTCAAGGGTAGAAAAAGAGGGTGAAAGAGGAATGGGGGAAAAGAATGCTTCTGCTCCCATTTTTCAGACCAAGCTAGATTAACCATGTGAAAATTCCCAGTGCCAGTCTCTTCCTTTTACAAGCCATCTTGTCAGACTGTTACAGACCTGAGCACGCCTACTACTTTTCATTTTTTTCCTTCTATGGGGATCAGTCTAGCTGATATTGCTGCCGGGGATGAGGCTAGAGCACACAGGGACCCTGCCACCGACATCCTGGTCAGCCTCAACTCGCCTCGGTAGACAAGCGGGCTGGGGATTGAGGTCACGTATCCTTGTTGAGAATCCACATACTGTACGGAGTAATTCGGTAGGTGTTAGAACACTCTGAGTTTGATCTAGCCCTCTGACATACGTCTTGATTGATCCGTTACCGACTTTGCTACTGTCTCTTTGACGGACATCCACGACGAGCCTTGCAAATGTTTACAGATACAACAGCCCTTCATTCTCAATGCTTTGATCCATTTATTAATCAGTTCTTTTCATGCTCTATGATGATACCCTTCTAGCATTCAGATTGTCAATTGCTTACTTGGTTGATGCGTGGTTGTTATTCTATTGCCCGAATTTCCATCGAGACCAAATGCGCTACCCTACACTACGTTAGCATCTGCTGCTGGTGGGCGGGGCGGTTTTGCCCGGCTAGCCTTTCCGCCCATTTCAGTTTGTGCTCAATTTCCCAAGGCCGTAGCCCCTGTAAGATTTCAGGATTTCACTACCATGACAGCATAGACCTCGCCAACCGATTGAAGGTGTCCCACGGCATCCGCCTGAAAAGTGGGATGCTCAATAAGTCGGAGGGGAAGTGAATTGGCCCTGGAAGAATAGCGCCATGCTGAGGAAGAAAAAAAAAACCCCCACTGTAGGCATATTCTGACCAATAGAAAGCTCATATCCACTTCCAGGGCCAATTCACTTCCCCATCCCCTCAGAAGGTCGCGATTTATTTGGGTGGCTACGGAGTACACGCCTCCCAGAATCAGGAGCATAAGCGAGCTGGAAGCACCTTCGTGACCTGAATATCTTCGTCCTCCGCAAGACCGCTGTCCACGATAACTCGCGGTAATTTCTCCTGTACATGGAGGGTCGCGAAGCGGCCATCGTTCTCGTACGCGTCGGCTGGTGGTAGGGCGCTTCCTTGGCGAAATTGGGGTTTCATGGCTTGATCAAGCTGGATGGTAAAAGCACTCTCGGCCCTGCACCTGATCTCCGTGTCCACCTTTTATTATAGTGGTTGGTCTTGGTGAAGTTGCTTGTTTCGGGCCACCTCACCGCAATTACGGAAAATACTTTCGTTATTTTTTCGTCGAAGACATAGGTCGCCATTGAAGCCCGTCACCAGGTTGGTACGCCCTTCACGCGCATCCTTGGTCCAAGTGTAATTTACTCCCACAACGAACCGTGATCATCCCCATACCAGAGACTACATGTTGTAGCAATGAGATAGTCCTCCATCCTTTGCGCAGACGGTTAACCATGCGTATTGGGAGCCGCCGGCTATCTTGACAGACTCCGCTTTCAATCTGCAGGATCATCTTGCACGATGCAGAGCGTTTCGACCCAGGTATACTTGACACAGAGCTTGGTAGCTAGGTTGATTGCTTCTCGGAAGAGTGGAGAGGAATGTATTTTGTGGGCACTGGGGTCCGCCTTCTACGAGCGTTGCAGCGACCGACACGGTAGTTGAAGTTTGACTGCAAAGCTTCGCACCCACAGCCGTTCTGTCTTGTCCCCTGAAGCCGACGCAACAAGCTTCGCACCAGGGGAAGATGCCACGGATACCGCTGACTTTGTGTGGCCCCTGAAACCGTTATTACTGCGTTCCTATCGACTACAAGTTGTCTCGCACACCCCTCGCTCTCCAGCCGCCAATGCTCAACTGTCTTGCCGACCGAGCATGAGGCCATAAACTCCAAATTTGTGAGAAGGCACCGGATATCACCGTGTCCCCGTGTCTCTCCAACACCGTAGATATTGATCCCAGCTGCCGGCATTGGGAACAAGCGAAATTCATTTGGCGAATTGACGCTCGAAGGGCTGTCGCATGATACTCTTTGGTGTAAACATTAAAATGGAGGAGTACAATTGCAGAGGCGTCGAGTCCATTGTTGACAAGCTTGTTACGAGAAACCGTCCGGCACCCCGCAGAAACTCCGTTAGCTTTCCACAATGGCATAATAGAGCGCCTTGGCAGCTTGAGTCTCTCATTTTGAGCGCTATTGAGCAAGTCAAGAGTATTCTGCGACGCCACATTTAGTCGGATGACTTCCTGCAGTAGTTGAGCTTGTCGTGCTTGGCGTTCTTGGCACCCTGGGCGTATTGCACGCATCATTCGGCCACCTTGACGGATAAGTCGATGACGGCGACTATGTTGACAGCAACGCTAAGTGCTCCAGGGAGGAGGACAGCCCCTTGGTGGCCTGGCGGGATAAAACCCCGGCAGAAAATTAGACCAGAATGTTCTTAAGGTACTAGGCCCTTGATCACCGAATGGCCATGGTCACCAATCTTTTGGGCTGGGCATGACGAGTCGCGAATATCGCAGGACAAAACAAGACGGTGGTGACTGTTGGTGCCTGTTGGTGACTTGGCATGCATGTGGCGCGATGTCAAGTATGCTGCCCCTTTGCCGGCCGGTAGGCTTAGCATTAACAGTCGGGAAGAGCCAAACCTTGCGCCATCTCGGGACCGTGGATCGAATATTTGAGCCAATTACCTCGTTGAAGCAGTGAGGAAGATGACCGAGGTGCTGTTGCCGGCATACTCGGCTAGATGAGCATTGTGGATTAACGGATTAGGTTTCAATTTGGAGGCCTGGACTGAAAGGCACAATAGGCCGGCTTGTGGGTTGGACAGCCGGACTGTGGGTTGGACAGCCGGACCTGTGGGTTGGAATGCGCGACGACAGTGGACTGGAATGTGCGACCATATATGCGCTGGAATGTGCCCTGAAAACGTGCGCTGGACTGTATCTCGGATCACGGATAAGAGTTGAAGAAAGTCTACGCCAGCAAGGTTAAAGATAGGATTTGATCCTAGTACCCGTTCGGGGAAAGGGTATCCGGTGGCCCGCCGGCAATCCGCAACGCCCATCGGGATTGTTAGATCGAGACGGGGTAGAAGCCCGATTCGTATTAGTTTTCTCGATCCCTCAGCTGTCAGCGAATCGATTGGGAATCCACCGTGATTGAGTTTCCCCCATCGACATCGCAATAGAGCTCTAGCTGTTGGTTATGCGATTTCTATGGTGCTGGGTTGGACACTCTGCCCGAAACTTTGTCTTTGGCAATTGAAGCATTGTGCCACATTTGAACCAGTGTGCAATGGTTGAAGCATATCTGCGAACCAACACCATTGAATCTTGTCTTAGACAATCTCGCGGGCACCGAGACAAAACAGATACGACTCAGACAGGACATCTTCAGTCCATAAATACAGGCTCATCGCATCGCTTTTGGATTCTCGTCTTCATGCTCAACCAGCTCACTTCCTCAACTACTCTTCAATCTTCTCTCAACACCAAACGCCTTTGCTTGGAACAACCTCATCGTTCCAACTCACTACTCCCGACTATCACCTCGGGTGCCTATATCTCACAAAACTCATTCATCATGCCCTCCAGAAACTCATGGCTGTCTTGGAAGGCCTTGGCCATCATCGGACTTGGAATGGCCACCGCCAGCCCTTTGGCATTGGACCCGGATAACGTTACAACTGGCAAGTCTCGCTACCGAAGCGTTTCGAACTCAGTCAGGGCAACCACCAAGTGGAAGCCCAGTGTCGGTGACACATGGCAAATCGTCCTACAAGCCCCTATCAAAATCAAGAAGACCATGTCGCCCGATGTCCAGATCTGGAGCTTGGACATGTACGACAACAGTGCCGCCACTTTCAAGGCACTGCACGACGCTGGCAAGAAGGTTGTCTGCTACTTCAGCGCCGGATCATGGGAGGACTGGCGAGACGACGCAGGCCAATTCAATGAGGCCGATCTCGGAAAGGTCATGGATGGCTGGCCAAATGAGCGCTGGTTGGATACTCGCACAGCGAATGTACGCAACATCATGAAGAAGCGCATTGCATATGCTGCCAAGAAGGGTTGCGATGCGATTGATGCCGACAACGTCGATGGCTATGTAAGTTTCCCCCTTGCTTGAATACCACAATTGTATCTATATACTAACCAAATATGTCTAGGGAAATGACACTGGCAAGAAGCTGTCAAAGGCCAATTCTATCGACTACGTCAAATTCCTGGCCCAGACCGCGGCCTCTTATAAGATGTCCATGGGCATGAAGAATGGCGCAGACATCGTTTCCAAGGTTGTCGGCCTCGTCGACTTTGCTGTTGTCGAGCAGTGCGTCGAATATGAAGAATGCGATAGCTACCAGCCCTACATCAAGGCTGGCAAGCCAGTCTTCCTCATCGAATACCCCCCTTCACCAGACGACATGTCGACTGAGGCGGTCGAGGAAACTTGCCCCCCTTCGGTCAAAGGATCAAGCACCTACGGATTCACCACTGTTATCAAGAACCTGAACCTCGACGGTTATGTTCGGTATTGCGGACAGACACAGACCTACACCACGAGCACCCAACGAAAATAAACGACTTGAACTTTTCGCATGCTGATCAGCTCCATATCAAGCTGTCAGACTTTAATGAACAGGCTATCACTCTCTTAGCCTTTGATGAATAGGCTTTCACTCTCTGAGCCTTTAACGAATGGGCTTTCACTCTCTGAGCCTTTAACGAACGAATNGGCTTCACTCTCTGAGCCTTTAATGACTAGGCTTCACTCTCTGAGCCTTTAATAACTAGGCTTTCACTCTCTTAGCCTTTAATGAATGGCTTTCACTCTCTTAGCTATTTATGCCTTAATGATTTAATATAATGACAATTACGAAGCAAACTGATGCTATTCTTTTTGAGTTAAAAAAAAGTGCACAAGGCGCGTAATCTAGAAGGGGATGCTAATTCACTCGTTTCTATTAATCTATGCCATACTAATCTCAGATTACTAAGCCCACTATGTGATTGCTCTTACATCTATCACGAGTAGTAGTACTCCAATAACCCTATTAATAGCTCTTTGTACTATTAACTGAACATCATAGACAAGGCGTGAGGCATCTTACACCGTCCGTTCAAACAAGGCAATGAATCTATCCTTTCCTGAGTTTTGGGCCTGTTCAAGTGGCGTTTCATTGTCGGCGTTCTTTACCCCGACATCCGCGCCATGCTCAATCAATACGCGAGCCATTTCGATCTGGTCGTATTGCACAGCGGTGTGCAAAGCAGACTTGCCACCTTCCTTTGATGTGAGGGAGAGATTGACGTCTATACCGTTTTCAATAAGGATATGCAGCAACTCAAGATTGCCGCATATGATGCACCAGTATAACGGATTCTCCCCTGTGGACAAAATCTGTAGATTGACATTCACCCCGGCTTTGATGAGCAGCTTGGCATGCCCTAGCAGATGTTGCGAGCAGCATCTATTGAGCAAGGTTTCTCCTTGGGCATGAGCAAGCGTGTCCAGATCGTAATATTGTTGATCGAAATCAGGGAACACAAAATTCGGATTGGCTCCGATTTGTAGAAGGTATTGAGCGAGGCCAACATCATTCCAATAGGCCGAGAGAGATAAGGGTGTCTCCCCATGCATTGATTGTTCAGGTAGACGCTTGAGGTAGTCCTCTTTGATTTCGACCGGGCTGGGGTCGAAGCGTGGGAGATAGACATTGATATTCGCGCCATAATCGACCAACAACTGTATTGCGGCTCTGTTATGATGCAATGTTGCATGCATTACGGGTGAAATATCTTTAATCATGGTCAGTCTGTATTCAGAGGTAGCGGTGAGAATAGGGTGGCTCAAACCGCATCCATCCAGTTGCTCCGTGTCAAGCCCCTCTTCTAGAAGAATCTTAAGACATGCATTATCCTTGATCGTGACTGCCTGATGGAGTAGAAAGGGACCTCGTGCCCTTGTCCTTGATCTCCTCCCTTCAATGGGCGAGATTAGTGGACGCAGACTCCCAGGGTCCTCTGCTGCAGCCATTAGCCCGACAAGCCGTGACGCGAAGTCGCCAATTACGCAGGCTTTCTCGATGAGAACGGCTGCAACCTGTATACTGATGAATTCGCCACTGGTTGCTAGCTTGAAGGGAGTGTCGAGAGCGTTGTCCTTGGCATTCACCTCTGCGCGGTGATCGAGCAAGAGGCGCGCCGTCTCGCTGTCATCGTGAATAGCAGCGTAGTGCAGGGCAGTGCGGCCATCATGGCCTCTTTCCATGGTCGAGATGCCACTTAAAACAAGTTCAAAAATGAGGTGCTTGTTGCCGGTTCTGGCGGCTTTGATGAGCAGTGGCTCATCGGCTGAATCGGGACTGGCCACGGGCCTGTTGGATCGATTAGTCGTGCTTTCCACTTTTCACTCAGAGGCGGCGACAAGACTCACCATGCGTCTGTTGACATGGACTCTGTTGAAAAATCATAATCCTCTTTCTGCTCGAAGTATCTTCTCATGGGGAGGTCGGCATCGGTGACGGCAGATTTAGAACCGCGTCGGCCAGCTGTGACGCTTTCCAAATCCGATTCAAGTTTCATCCTTAGTCTTTTTCCGGTCTCAGAGCTTTGTATTTGGGCCGAAAGCTTCTCATAGCCGACGGCAATGTCCTTCCGGATCTCATCCTGTCCCTTACCAGTCAGGTGGCTATGCAGTTAAATCGTGGGTTAGCGTCTGAGGCATTTCCAAGGCCAGCAAGGCGTAGCGGTCCGGGGTAAAGAATTCATACCCGTTGAGAACCGATACAGCCAACGTAAGTCTCGCCGTTCCATCTCGGAACCGAGAGCGCAGAGTCTTAATATCGCCCTTGCGCATTGTCCAGCTGAACGCTCTCCTTGAACGCCTCCGCCAATTACCGTCGTCGACAAACTGCTGGAGCGTAATCTTCAAGCTGTCCATCATGGAGGAGCTGTGCTGCAAACAGCCAGTCACTGTTTCGATGAGTGTCGCATCGTCAACGCGGATCTCGTAAGTCGCGCATAGTTGCTTTGCAGATTGTAGTACCGACGAGAGGCTGTCAAGCTCCAAGCGGAGTTCGAGGATCTCTTGAGGGGCATCTTTGATTGCTTGGATGAGGGATACCAGCGTCTGGGTCGTGGCAGTCGCGAATGCGATAACGCCTGCGATGCCGGATATCACCGATAGGGGGTCCGCCATTGTCCCTGCGTAAATACTTCCAGACAGCTGGAGCGTAGGTAGCTGACACGAAGCCGAATCGCGATGATGCGATGGTGCGGGCTTCTACTATTTCAGACATTCAGTGGCGGCCTCCACTAAAAATTGCAGGGCTGAATTGCTGCTAAATCGGGGTCAGTGTGGCAGTGCACTGTAAATTTAGGCACCTGCAGCCCCTGCCCCAGTAGCCCCTTCTCCTGCAGCACCTAACGTGGCGCTGTAGACCAGGGGTTAGTGGTACAGCCACGCTGGATGGGCTACTCCCCGCTGTATGGGCTACTTCCCGCATCACGATTGCGGTTCTCCTTGAAGATGCGCAAGACGTCGTGCCGTCTGTCTCTGCGTGGAGGAATATGGAGATGAGTACGGAGTAATCTGTATACAGTCAAATGTAGAAACCTGCTGATTAGGAAGTCCAGATTGATTGGTGCGGATCGGTATCTGCAGAGTGATGGAAAAGTATTGCGGCCAGACGCATGGTGACATGTGGCAACGCAGCCTCGTTTTGAAGCCCAGAGCCCAACATAAACAGCAGTTCGATTGCCAGACACTTCTGCGGGGTAAACCTGCGTGATCCATCTCCCCGTGTGATCTCACAAGATCAAACATTCTTTTTCCCTCTCGCTATCCAGTGCTCTGGTAAACATGGGGGGAATAAAGGACGATTCCAAGACACCTCTTGTCGATATTGCTGAGGGCCATGGCAGATCCATAGCCTCACTCCTCGTTGATATCCAAAAGAGTAAAGATAAAAAACCTCTGACCAAACACCTCCGTTTCATCAAACACCTTGAATACCTCTACCTAGACTGGAATGCCCTGCAAAGACTGGGTTTGTCCGACCACTACTCAGCGCACCCAGCCCAGCAAATCCCACTACTGCGAGACTGGACCAATGCTTTTGCTGACAAAGCCTTCGTCGCTTTATCTTACACTTGGAAGCCGTCCGAGCATGAAGACATTGACTGTGTCAAATATGCCGTTCAAAATAGGGAGCGAAAACAGTGCTTTCCATCCCCAGTTCGGGATTGCGTCTTCGATCGCGTCTTCGCCTACATGCGCCATGTCAAGGTGGGACGGCTTTGGATAGACAGACATTGCGTCAAACAGAAAGTTTCCTGCGAAAGGCCATTTTGTAATCACTCGAAGTGCAATCAGAAGAAAGCCGCCGTCCAGACAATGGACCTCGTTTACAAATGGAGCAAGCACCCCGTCGCTTTGCTTGGAAGGCCGATTGAGTCAAAATGTGACTTAGATCTTCTGTTTAAGATTATGAAAGAAGAACTCATCGGCGAGGATCCAGAAACAGGCCGAACCCGAATCTCGCAACCAAAAGGCCAACAGGAGGCTTTGCGAGCCTTGGGATTGCTATACAGCATAACGACAGACCTTTGGTGGAGAAGAGCCTGGACATTTCAGGAAAATTACCGGTCAACCACAAGAATGGTTCTACTAATTCGACATCCCCCAGAATTGGAGGAGCTAAAAAAGGCCTACAAAGACTTTCGCAATGTCCCGTGCGAAATATGCATCAAGTCGGTGAAATTTTGCAGGAGCGCTACTCGGCTGTGCCAGGAAATCCAGTCCCATGTTCCAAAACCAGCATATATAAAGGGCCACGTGGATCATGTTCTCGACACTGCAGGAAGGTACACCGAGCTGCTAGAAGGATCAGGTTCAATGTCCCCGTCTATAGTCCACGACATCCAGAAGAGAGATGTGGGCATAGAGTCGGACCGTTTGGCCATCATCGCCAACTGTTGCCAGTATCCAATCCAATTGGACATCGAAAAACTGGAGAGCGAGTCTCAAAGTATCAGTCTGTCGGTTTTGGCATTGTGTTTAATTAATGGAGAAATTATCCACAACAGCGCTGTCAAGGCAACCTCTACAATGTCCAATATGACGATGTCCAAATACCTCAAGACACAGTCATTCGACGGTTTTCATGCTCCTAACAGTAAACGCCCCCTGACTTTCAACGAAGGCTGTCGATTCTTTGACGTTCATCTAGACAGACGTGGCATCATAACGAACGGTCATCTATGGAAACTGGGCAAGGTCATCGAGACGGCGCGGTTCTCTCCCAAATTGCCATGGGTAGAAGAAGCAACCAACGGTTTGGAACCAGACCAGCGGAAACGGCTCACCCAACTCGCCAAGGTGCTAAATAAAATCCATGAGACTACTCTGGCAAGCGAGATCGACGGTTACCTGCGCTCCGATTCTATCAGCACTAGTGACCAAAAGGAGGAAATGAATTTCCCCAAACTTTATATGCGTCATATGGCTGCTGAACTGGCTGCAGCAATCAAGAATCGCAAAACACTCCGATTAGGGAGTATCTGTGATCCTGACCAGCCGGGTGCTCCATGCACTGCAGTATTCATTTGGGGTGATGATACACCTGGAGATGGAAATATCGAGAAAGAGAGAAATCTGGGCAACGGGAGCAATTCATTTACGCCAAGCCGGAGGGTTGGACAATCATTCGTCTTCACAGCCTCACGCCCCAGAAAGCCCGGTTGTGAGCGATACGACACCAACGATACAGATCATCACGTATCCCTGGAGGTGGACTGGCCAAAATCAGGAAGGAAGAGAAGTCGAAGTCTCCCACGGCTATTTGTCAAGGATTGGCTCTTTGGGTTATGCTTTTTTTACGGCCGCCCGAGGAGACAGGTTATTTTCCCGTGGCCAGCTGAGTTGCAACAGGTTGCTTCATAATTTCTTTACAGAATTTCCAGAAGGTCTTGTCATCTATGCTTGGATTTCCACGCCAATACCGTGTACTGCAATTATACGAAGCAGCCATCTTATAATATCAAAGAATAGTATAAGAGCAATTAAGTCCGTGCACGAAATAGCAAGCCAACCACAGCAAGGCGAGTCGTCTGTAAAAAGAGACCTCTTGATTGTATATCGGTGGCTGTAATCTTCAGGCAGTTCCGCATCCTGAAGTCCTCGAAGACGGCTTCTGTCAAAGGTCCCTAGTAAGGCAGTGTATTTATAGGAACGTCGTGGATTATGCCTGGGAGTTCCTAAGCTTTTATACCACCAAGGCTCGCCTCGCAATAAATTCTGAGGAATATAGACGTTGAATATAGTGAGATGGGGACAGTTTGATACGAGGATGGAGACTCTTTTTAACCTATGCTGGATCTTGTCAGTATCCGACGACCAACCGAAAAAGGCCTTATTGAAGCAATCCTCCTACTCGGGGCTATATTGCTGCTGCGGCTTCTGAACCAGGAGAACGCACAATTGGGAGTAGTGGCAATGTTCACAGTTCTGTTTGCAGCCAGTGTTGGAGTCTTGACAAATTTAAGAAGAGCAGATATATTTGGCTCTACCGCTGCATATGCCACTGTGCTCGTTGTCTTTGTCTCTTCGCCGACGTCAAATCCAGCCGTGGGCAATTGCAGATGCGTTACCAGCACTTGAATCATAACAGGATGCAGGTTTTCTATTCAATGCGATCCAACATCCTATATGGGTGTCTTACATGGCTTTTCGTGAAACATTTGGTCAATTCATATGCGAGGGATTCAAGGGAGCTTTTTTGTTTGCAATTTTGACTGTTGAGCTAGAGATATAGAAGGGAAAATCCATTTTATAGGACAAAATTCACACGACATGTAGATAAACTAACTCATAATAATTGCCGTTCGCATAGCCAGATATCAGACTTAAGAAAAAAGACAATCGAGTGTGCATTGGGATTTTATACCCAACTGAATACAAACTGGAGATATTCCTAGCCAATCATTTAATTCACGGATCCATTTCTCCCGTGCTTCATATCTCTTGCCATGAAGTAGGTGAGATACCCTGAGTGTTGACCACATCCAGATACCCCTCAGAGCTTTCAGCAACTTCGTTCCACTTCGTATCGACCTCAGTGGCATCCTGAATACTGAATGGCCCTCTGGTTGTGGCGTCAATTTCCTGTCCGAACTGAATACATGCAGCTTCCATACTCCCAAGAGTTTCAAGTGTACTTGCGATGCCAGACATTAGTTCGTTCAAGGGCTTTTGAATAACCTCGAAAGAGGCCACAGTGCGTTCCGCAACGCTAATGGACACTTCGACAAGCCGTAGGAACATCGATAGCTCGTTAAGACTCAACTTCCCGAATAGGACCTCTCCCATCTGCGCGGCAGTAACTGGATCCTTTATCGACTGAATGATACCACTGACGGTACGCCATGTTTTCTGGACTTCTTCGACACGCTCCTGGGTCAAAGCACTGGGAGTCTCAGCCCCATCTCCCTCTTTTAGTTCGGTGTCCTCTTCTTCTCCCCCGCTGCTGTTTTCCAAAAGACCTCCTGATGAGAAAAGAGCGGGAATAGATGCAAAAGCAGTCCCGGAGCAGACAGCAATTGAAATGACAGACACCAGTTCGCCGGTAGCGTAGCCCATCAGGCATTTTTTGAGAATGATACCCGTTACGTTATCTCGGTATGCTTTATTGTCGCCATGCGTGTCTGGTTTGGTGGCTGCAATCGTTTGTTTGAGCTCAGCGATAGAGTCCTTCATCCGTTTGAGTTTATCGATAAACTCGGGAGAAATTTGGGATGCAAACGCATTGACTGTAGCTGCCTGTCTGTGTGCTGCAGAGATAGAGGTCAATGTGCCTTTAAGAAAGACTGCTAGAGAGATCCTTTCTTTAGCGAGGTTGATAGAGCGTCTCCCCTGAAGAAGGGCGGTAGTGTTGATCTTCTGCACTGTATCGTAGTGGCCTGCAGCGAGCTTTACATAAGATGACCGAAGGTTATGGACAACTTCTAGAAGTGTAACCACACGATTGGCTTCGCTATCCCAATAACTGATGTCGTTGGTAAATCTCAGGGTCTGCAGTTTGTTGAACTCCTCCCATACATCTTGAGAATTCTTAGTTTGATCTTTCAACTGTTGGGATAAGGACTGAGGTGAAACAACGTCGATTAAGTCCCCTCCAGCTCTTCCACTTCCAGAAACATCCGAATCCGTCATTGTTTCTATATCGCGCTGAGCGTCAGACAGTATGATGAGATGCCTGATTTCGAGAACCTATCGGGCCGAAATGTAGAAGGAAAAAGGGACCAGGTACGCTAACGATGATGAGAGCACCGTATTCACGCTGGGAGATGGTAGCAGGGAAGATCAATCTATGATCGTCCACTACAACAGAGCTCTATCGGGTGTGCGCCCTTTTAAGGGACTACTCACGACATGGGCTACTACGACCAACCCCTCAACGCCGGCTACGGAAAAAGACTAGTTCGTACATTGACTAAGTGGGGGCGCCGAATGAGGTTTCCACGGGCACAAATCAGGTTGGGCTTGTTTTGTTTTAGCTGCCTCCACAAGCTAGACGGCTTGACTGCCATGAAACTATCGATTTTCTTTCCATACAAATCAACCACGTATCAAAAATCGCACCATGTGGGGGTTAAGCTGCATTTCAGCTCTGTCTTGCACAGGCCGCAATTGGCCCACATGATACTCCCCTCCTCACTGAGGAAAAGTGTTGGACCTGTCACCACATGCAAGTATGAGACATGCAACGTATTTCCGTATTGACGGCACCGGGATTAAAAAAAATATTAAGACCGTTGTTCATATTAATTATTTAGCCTGGTTTATTATTATCTCTAGTCACCTTTTTATGATATTTCACCCTCGAAACTAAGAACTAGATGATGAACCTCATCAGTGTAATAAAATGACACTGTTAATTCTCTCACACTGGAAAGAATGTTTATAAGTTTGCCGTGAGGTACCGAACTGAACGACTCCGTCATCGAAACCTGGTTACTGGAGGGTTGGAAGTTGCGGTTAAATGTGGCAACTGGCGTAAGCCCAGATTGTCGTGCCCATGGAATGACCTTGGGCAGGTTCTACCTTTTCACCGAAGACGAAGTGACTTTCTCTTTACAAGTGAAAGTGGGGGTCACTCAGTTCAGTGTTAGACTGTCAAATATGGTGGCCTTTGATATTGACAGATGAATCTTAATTGTTAACAAGCTCTTCACTTAGGGATTCTCCTCCGAATTCATATATGATTTCTTGGGCCTGATTCTAGAATACTTTGTAAAGGTAAGATAGTCAGAGACTAGCAAGGGACTGCAACGTCCCGCAAAGTTGGATCGTATGGCACAAAGCCCAACAGGATCCCACCTAGACAGCAAACCCGTGCTCTCGGCATCTTCTTTTGGAAAGGATATTCCAAATGACACAAATCTAACAAGTGCCCTATGGGCCATTTTCCGAAGAAAATTAAGGATGGCGTATGGCGGGTAATATTTACGATAGCTTCTGCGCCTAAGGTATGTTCAGCATCAAGGTATGGTTAAGCAACATGTGGCGACTATTCCGGCTACCTTTTAGTACCAGGACCTCAATCCCAAAGTGTCATTCACTATTGAAGGTGGGAATTTTGTGCATAAGGGGGGTGGCGGTGGAGAGTGGAGTGCATGCCGCGACGTTGAGGGCGACTATATCTTCTCGCTAAGGACAAAGCCAGTTTCGGAAGACTGCGTTAGGGAATTACGTTAAGCGCCCAGTTTTTAAAGTGACTGGTTAATCTTGGTATGTTACCGAGAGAGAAACTGGAGAATAAAGATAACCGCAATGCGATTTACTCATATTAATTCTGAATAATAATTCTGGCTCTGATAGCTCAGTCTATGTTCATGTTCCCTGAACGCCACTCCCAGCCAAGCTCTAATTACTCTGCAGGGTATACCACTTCTAATCCAGGTCTTCTAACAAATTGCACAAGAAATTGTATACAGTCGGACGTAGGCGATTGTATCCCTCATACTCTATGATAAACCTTGGTGACAACGCCCATTTCCGCATCGTTGGTAGATTTATCCCCGTTTTCGCTGCTCGTCGAACCGTCGTCCCTTCCGAATGCAACGCCGTTCGTGCCGAGGTGCTGCGGTGATATACGTCCGTCCTTGGGGCCGATCTCTTCCGACGTGATGTGCACTTCGTTTTTTTGGTAGATCTTGAGCGGAATGTTGTACCCGGCGTTGATCTGCTCTTGGCTCTCTGACGGGCTGATATCCAGGTCGTTGACGCCGGTCCTGATTCTAGTCGTGTGCTCCTCGCGCGTGTGGCTGCCGAGGTTTCCGTATGCGGATCGCAGTCGGTTCGTCGCCTCGCCGGTGCGCTGGCCTGAGGACTTGCCGTACTTGGCTGAGAAGGATCCGAGGCGGAAGACACGCTGCATGAACGTCCAGGTAAGGGGAAGGTTGGCGGTGATAATGGCGGTCGATACTTCGCGGATATACCAGTAGATCCAGTCGCTGCCGTAGGGGTCGCCCAAGCTGTAGTACTTGCTGAGGCAAGCTGCCAGAATCTAGTATCGATTAGTTGAGTGCTTCAAAGCAACGATGGGACGTCGTGAGGTAAACTTACCGAGAATCCACCTAACGCAAAGACAGCGCAGAGAATAATCTTCCTCTTCAAAGGCAGCTGGGATTGGAGAAAGACAGGCATAGGCAGGGCGATGATCATGATATCAGTAGATATGTTCATGACGGTGTTGGTAATCATGTGATTTGTTTCAGCTGAGCAGTTCACTGATAGAGGTGTTAGTTTAGTTGTGTTCCCCGCGAACTCTACTGTTCCGTCAAGGTGGAATGGCGACTCACTATCATTTGGAGGGACCTTCCAGTAGTTTGTGAAGGGTCGGCACCACGCCGCGAAGAACAAGATCTCCATGATGACGAAGCTGGCAACAACATATCCTGCAACGATCTTGACCAACCAGTTTTGCCTCAGACTCGTTCTACAGCCGCACAGGTCAGTACTATGACGACATGGTTGATTGAGATGCAGGGTACTCACGTTAGGCGACTATACATGACTAACAGGCAAGCCTTGACGCCCCAGATGGTAATCATCTGCATCTGCTCCGTGACGATGACCAACTTGGACCCATACTGGCGGTCTTTGATGGTCTCGGGAGTAAGGACGATCTTGTCGTCGGGGTTGATGAGATTCGTGGGCGTATAGGTCAAGACCTTGACGACGACCAAGAGAATGGTATATGTTACCTAATAGGACGATCAGCATGTGCCATGGTTGCATTGTGACTAAAGGCTTCGTACAATGGTGAGTAGCATAAGGTAATCGTCGACCCGCATTCCTCTGAAAGATCCGTAAAGCATTCTTCGGGATATCCTGAACATTAAACTGGGTGAGCCCACATGCCGAGGAAGCTGTCAAACTGTTGCGACGGGGCCAAGACGTACATTCGAACCGCGACGACGGCCACGGTCAGGGCGTACCACGTCCATAACTCGGCGAGTAGAGCCGACATGGCTACTGTGCAGCTGCTGTTCGCAGGCTTTACTCAACTTGCGGCTACTGATGGGATGCAGCGAGCCAGACTCCGAGCAAAAGACAGGGTGAGGAGCAAAGTTTGCACATGAAGACGGAGTAGGGATGCCCGCATTTTCAGGGACTTTTGTTCCCCGTGCGTCGAGGACAGTTTATGGGTCTGATTGTGGTGCTTGCGGTCGGGACCCCCTATTGTACGAACTGGGAAGCTTGACGGAACGCCGATGGAGCAGTCCCGATTCCACGAACCTGCATCCACCAATACCACGTGAAGCAACGGTTTGATCATCCCATTTCTGTCGCTCTGGCCGTCATCGGCGCCCCTACCAGTGGGCACACAAGGGCGTGGCTTACCAAAGTGGCTTTCCTCCGTCCAACCATGAAGCCTGGCGAGTCAGAGTCCAGCCAAGCCATCGGATCGCGCACAACACCCTTGAGAGACAGGCCCAGGACCCTGGAACGCGCACCGAAGATTCTACGGCGTCGTTCGGAGGCTGGCACGATGTGGTTCGCCGGGCTGGGCAGGAGGCGGGCACTAGGGGATACTAGTCTAGATAGCCTCGGCGGCTTTGCTCAGTTCGGGCCGGCGCTTGGCTGATGCCCTAGACTAGATTTCGTAACACAGAGATCGATATCGATCCGGTCGCACACCTGGCTCCAACGGTGCTTCAGAGTGGATGGCTGTGGATGAATCTGAGCTGGCCTTGCGAAATCGAATCGTGTGATGGACCGCGAACAGACCCCCACTCCCTTACCCCTAGGCCCGAACAGGGAGCTGACAGCGATGACCTGCGTTGATCATTTTTGACATCTCAGGGCAGACCACATGGCTGCAGGGACAAGGCCAGTAACGGAAACCAGTCAGGCCATGCCATGACAGAGGATTCCGCCTGGTCCCCAGACACCAGAATCGAGGATCTGCGCTGCCCCAAAGTCAAAAACTGTAAGCAGACGGGCGCCGCAGCTTGCACAGTTTGGGGTGGGATTGCCCAGATATCAGGGCATCGGGGAATATTGGTGAGACACAGTAAGCGGCGACGTGGTGAGGGATCTTCTGAGGCAGAAATGGTTCCCGTTGCTCTGTGCCGAAGCTGAATATCCCCCTGTCACCAGCCCGTTAGTGCGACGCCATGTCCGCTTCCAGCCATCCACATCGCCACCTGCCTCGTAATCCTGGCTCCTCCGTGACTTCCGAGGCTTTGGTTCGATGAAGGATTATTGCCGCAGGCCGCAGGACACTGGATGTCAGGGCTGAGCTTTGTCTGACGCCCTGCCACTCTGAGACAACGCCGCAATCGCGACATCGACAGCCAGATTCCGAGCACATCCAGAGGGAACAACATTATTGCGGGAACACAGAGCACGGAATCCTCCGGCTTGGCACGCCACTAAGCTAGCGCACCATTCTTATTGTCCTTCCTTGTGCCGCCCTACCGTGGTGGAGTACAGACTTTTCTGGCCCGCTTCATCTCGGTTGCTGCAGGCACATCACGCGCATCCATCCATCACGATGCGATCACTGACCATCACAGCAACAGCAAAAGCAACGCGCAAACGCGGGGAAAAGAGGGGGTTCACACCACGGTATTAATCATCGTTTTCGATAGTTCTGTGGGCTTGCACGGATCTCTTCGCTTGTCTCCTGCTCTGACTGGCTGCGTTGCTTAGACTGACTCGCAGTGAATGGCGCGGCAATCAATCTTCTGGTTGCGTAATACATTGACCGTCATCGTACCACCCTTGTGTCGTCCATGCTAATTTATTCTCTATCCGTTGCCAAGTCCATGGCCAAGCATGGCGGAGAATCGGCTCCCTCCTTCGGAGCAAGTGACAAATGCGTCCTCGTCGCCGCTATAGGGTAACTACCTCGATTTTTGATCATTCCAACCGGAGATTATCGAAGGGTCTCGACCCCAGCCTCAATCGGGTTCTATCTTTCAGCTTGACATTGGTTTTGTGTCAGACTTTACTTATCCAAATTCTATCTAGAAACTCTCCCCCGATGAGGGAACTTAATGTAATATCTGGTGTGTGTCTCATAGTGCGTCTTACACTTCGTTGATCGATTCAACTTTGCAGGCCTACCAAGCTAGTTTTCCCCAGTCGTAACCTTGGTGGAGAAACCTGCAAAATTCTGGTCTAGGTACTTAAGATCTGGACCACCTCTACAAAACTTACCTATGTCTAGTTCGGTTGTGTGGGCAGTAAGGGCCAAGAAAGAATGACCTAAGGCAAGCAAGCAAACCGCGTGCGCAGCAACTCTCTTGCCTAAAATATCATTTGGTTCGATTGTATTATGACCGTTTTTTTACTGAATTTCTTCGATCTGTCTGATGGTATTGAATAAGGCTCTGAAAACAAATAAATAGAAATGGAAAACTTTGTTGAAGAGTTCATATTCGGAGGGGCTAACCATGTTTGGCTTCATGACGCGAGAGAGCGTAGTAATGAAGAGCTTTGATAGCCAAACATGCATATGTAACACCATCCACAACAAATTTTCTCCGCTACTTCAGAGGGAAATAGAACATAAAGATATACATCTGGTTAAATTGGAGCCCAACCGCTATTGCATTCAGCCTTTCATATAAGTAAGCAAGACGCAGACCTCAGACTGGAGCGACAATTGCTGCCTTCTCCTTAATACGGAGCTCCTCCACCCTGACCTGCTCTTCGAACGCACCGCCTGCAGGTAACGAAAGTTCTTCTATCGTACCCTGTTTTCCACTCCTGACGTCCTCAGCAAGGTGATCAAAGTGCTCCTCAGCTTGTGCTTGCACATCAAAATCCGTAATCCAATCAAACCCTGCCATGCTAAGCGACTCTGGGTACTCCTTAATAAGCTCTGGTGTCCACTCGTGTTTGTGGTATACATCTCGCGTAGAAATAGATGATTGATGGATAACGTGCGACCGATTAAAGCGGATGCGCTCAAAGACCTGGAGGGCAAGGGGGACATCTCCCTTGGCCTTCTCTAGACATATGGCGATGGTGGCAGCGTCTTCGACCGCCTGGCATGCACCCTGTGACGATGTGGGTAGATGGGTGTGAGCCGCATCTCCGATTATGGCGCAGTGCTTCGTTGGCGAGAGCCATGTTTTGACGGCATCGCGCCAGACGAGTTTGTAATCAGAGATCTTGTCGTCGGGTGTCAAATTGACGAAATCTGTCCAGATTTGGGGGAATTTGGCTTGGTTGAGGTAATGCAAAACATCTGATTTCTCGGCTGGTAGTTGCCATGATTCTCCGATGTCTGCATTGTCGACATGGGTGAAGAGCCAGCAGCAGTATCTGGATCGTGATTCGTTAGACAGCTCACTCATATGGGGCAGCAGATCAGGGTTGTGGAGCGAGGCTCACTTAGCGTCGTCAAAGATGAACATGAATCCATGAACATCCGGGCCCACCCAGCCAGCAGTCCAATTTTGAGTGAGTCCCTTGGTGACATCGAGAATCAAAGGGTTCTTTCGATGCTCATCGGTCAGTTCAAAGAGAGATCGGAAGATGGCATAGCCGCTGTGGACCTTAGTCTCTTTCAATCCCATCAACTTCTCTCGTGCCTTCGAGCGGGACCCGTCGCTGGCTAAGACAACATCAGCGAAGATCCTTTCACCACTCTCAGTGACAACCCCGCGCTCTGTGTCCGTGTCGATGTAGTCAACAACCCTGGTCAAGGACCGCATTTCGACACCGAGTTCTGCAGCATAGTCCCAGATAACCTTGGCCATTGGGCCGCGGCGTGCAGAAAAGGTGTCTGGGACATGGACGCCTCGCTGGTAAGGGAGTGAGCACAACAGGACATTTTGGCTATTGTACATGTCGATTTGATCACAAGTAACCCCTCCAGTTGCCCATAGCTTCTTTCCAATCTTGCCATCCTCCCACTTATTGAAGACTCTACCTGCGTTTGTGGCGAAGTCGATTGTGTCTCCAAGATGGCTAATATCTTTATGCGCTTCGAGAAGGGTGACTTGCATCCCACGGAGCCTGCATTCTACAGCCGTGGTTAGGCCACAGAAACCCCCGCCAATGACGAGGACCTTTAGTTCAGACATTAGTTTAGCCATGTTGAAGTTGAAGATTGATGATGAATCCGCTATGAGTAGCTTTTGGCGTGTTTAAGGCGAGTGTCTAAAAAGATGATGGGCCATCTAGTATTGGGAAAATGATGTATATATCATTACATGATTGATGTATCAATACAGTGGCCTATGGTCACGATCTCCTAATTGTTGTCATGGCGGGGTCCGCGGGATCCGAGGAATCCGGGGCGTGCGGTTTTCCGGGGTAACTAGCGATAAGGAGGGGAACATATACCTACTGAGTACTTGAGGCGTGAGGATAAACTCGTTTGATTGAGTGGTCCAGAAAATCCCGGAATACAAATCGATAATATCCGGAAAATTATGCAACGATATCTTCGACGGGTGGTGGTGGTTCAATGACAATCTTTTCCGTCCACCATCATCAATGGTGGCTTGCTATGTGACTATCGACCATCGCCACTACCAAAAAGAACATGGACAAAGACTAGCATGCGAGACAAAAACCAGCAAAGGATCTATCTACGGATTGTTATTGTTTGTTTGACTAGATTGGCCTTATTGGCGAAATTTCACCACGCTATTGGATTCTTATTGTTGGAATGGGATAATTGATTTGCATTTCTACAGATAAACAATCTTAAGAACATGGGCCCATAACTGGTCTATGAACACTCGCAGCGCTACTCTAACCCTTTGGCTCCATGTACAATGACCCTTTTCTCAATGGCATCGTACTCCCGAGGATACGGCTCTCCAACCCGCCCACCGAAAACCAGTTGACTCTTCAAGAGCCAATCGGCCGGGATATTCCATGTCGACGAGACCTTCTCGTCGATGAGTGGGTTGTAGTGCTGGAGGCTTGCACCGAACCCTTCCTGCTCAAGAGCAGTCCATGCGACGAATGTGTTCATGCCATTGGCGTGTTCCGACCACTGCGGCATCTTGTCTGCAAACAATGGAACTTGCTTCTGAAAAGTGGCAATGACGTTGGGGTCTTCGTAGAACAAAACAGTCCCGTACCCAGCTTGGAATCCTGACAGACTCGCCTCACTTTCCTCCCACGACTCGGCCGGCGCGACGGCTTTCACAGCGGGTTTGACGATATCCCTCCATAGTCTTTCATGGTCGGCACCTAGGAGTACCAGGACCCGAGTAGACTGCGAGTTGAATGCGCTGGGAGTGTGGGTGATGGTTTGTTGAACGATGTCGATGATCTTAGCGTCAGAGATTGGCGAAGAATTGTCAATCTCGTAGATGGACCGTCTGGCCTTGATGGCGTCGAGGAAATTAGCCGACATGTTGTTGGTAGTGCTGTCCTTGAGAGTAGGAGGTAGTATTGAAAGGTGTAGTTTGAAAGACGCTTCCTCGGCAGAATATGGTGGTTTAATACGAGTCTTTAAGGAAAGCACCATAAGTTATGGAGTATCCTTTCTTTTCAATCACTCACTGTGTGAGATTGAACTGCGAGAGTGCCGGAAAATTCGTGGATACGGTAGGTTAACACACAACAACGAGACAGTGTGCCGTATGTAGAACTCTGTCGATTGAACTAAAGCACTTGTCTGACAAATTCATTTTCTTAACTTTTGCAAAAGCCTCGGGCCAAAGTACCGGGATATCCTGGCTTAGCGCATCGAAGACCGGAATATCTTCCCATTTGCGGGAAGAAGGGTATACCTAATTCGATATGGCCGTGTGACGATACGGTCGAACGTAGATACCCCGCAGTTGAAGCCTGTCACATACACACATTGTTCATTTAGAAGGGGTACAGAAATAGGATTGGACTGACAACGGGATGCCTCAGACACTTGGCTATTCTACCCCTCCTCTTTCTATCCACGTTGCAGAAGTCAGTTTATCGATCAACGCAATCATGGCGATTGAAATTTTGATTAAGCAAGGAATCCTCATGCTACGCTTGTACGGCTATGTCTTGATAGTAGCCTTGATAATAGCTCGACTGCTTTTCAATCGATACCAAAAAGGTCTCCACAATGTACCTGGGCGCTTCTTGAACTCCATCTCAACCATTCCACGTCTTTGGTCCGTATATCGATCCCAAAGCCATCTCTTGGATATCGAACTGCATCGAAAATACGGCAAAGTGGTCCGTCTGGCTCCGAAAATTGTGTCTATTTCAGATGCATCGGAAATCGCACAAATTTACGGCATCACAACCAAATGTGTCAAGTCCGACTTTTTCAAGCTCGGAGCATTCACGAATGAGAAGGGGGAGTACATTGAGGACCCTTTCACCACGAAAGACCGGAAAGTCCATTCCCGACTGAAGCGAGGTGCCGCAAATGCATACTCTTTGAAATGCTCGACGAGTACGCGGAAACGAAGAGGGTGTGCAATTTGGGAGACATCTTGAAGAACTACGCCATGGACACCATTTTTGCAATCACATTTGGCAAAGACTTCAATTACCTCGAGAAAGGTGATCATCTAGCGTTGTACTATGTGTTGGACGTCTTTACCGACTACTTGGCGATTGTAAGTAGGCATTTAGCCCCACCCAAGCAGTCCAATTCGACTAACATGCCATCAGTTTGGTCAAATCCCATGGTGTCACAGATTTCTCTTAAAGAATCCACGGTTAGCTGGGTGGGTTGCTGGCAACGCATCCTCCCAACTCAAGATGATGGATCTCGCCATCCGCGAAACCGAAGCGAGTTTCGAAAAGCCATATACTGGCGGCCCAGCGACGTTTCTCCAACTGCTGGTTATGAATAAACAGCAAAATCCCAAATCCATAACCGATGATGAGATCCATGGGAACGCTCTTGGCAATATATCGGCTGGGAGTGATACGACCGCCATTGCGCTTAGATCTGTTTTCTATTACCTGCTCAAAAACCCGACATCATACGACAAACTTTGTGAAGAGGTTCGTGGGAAGCTCACATTGCCAGTTGACTTTCAGGCCGCAAATAAATTAGTATATCTGAATGCCTGCATAAAGGAAGCAATGCGTATGCATCCATCTGTGGGGATGATTTTAGGCCGGGAAGTCCCTCAAGGCGGAGCTGTGATAAGCGGATATCACATCGGAGAAGGCGTTGAGGTTGGCATCAACCCAATGGTGTTACACTATGACCCTGAAGTTTTTCCCGACCCCAATACCTTCAAACCCGAGCGATGGACAGAGTCCGAAACGAAGGAAGATCATTTGAAGCTCATGAATCGATGCTTCCTCACGTTTGGCCATGGCCCCCATACATGCTCTGGTAGACACGTTAGCTTATTGGAAACGACCAAGTTAATTCCTACACTGTTATTGAGGTATGACATGGAGCTTGAGAATGGCGGAAAGGAGTACGGCTTCAAGAACCGTTGGTTTACAACTCAATGGGGCCTGAATGTAAACTTTTCCAGAAGGAAGATGGATTAAAGGGTGGGAAATGTTGTATTTCCATAACTACTCTGTCACGTTGAATGAAGCAGATTTATTTCTAGTCTGACGATTATGGCTCTCAAAATATAAGATCTCGTCAAGTTCTTGTTTGTTAGCTATGTGCCTCAATTTTTGACTCACGACTCCAAAAACGGAGTGTCCAAAAATTACGCAAAGAAGCCCCGAGGGATGGTCGTGGATTTGCTCTGCATGCAGTATAACCCCCTAAGAAAAGGTGCCGGGGTCAGTCACGGGGGGCACGGGGGACAGCTTGTAAGGTCTGTTAAGGATCCCTAGATATATAGGGTCCAGGGATGCGAAGAGAGACAGTGCTTCATCAGGAGGAATTGGCATAAATGATGCATTCCCCCTCTGCATGTCTAGAACACCACACTTCGCCATGCATTTCCATAGACTAAATTCCACTAAGATGCCGGTCATACATAAAAGCCTGACCGGCTGACCCTCGCTTAGTGAATCAAGTCACTACTCGTACGTTATCTCTGGCAGGCCTACCGCCGACCCTGTCGAGTTCCGGCTCCCCGCAGTGGCTGCGGGTCTTTGTGCGTTACCGTCCCACAGTCCGCAGTAGTGCAATAACTGCAATCGAAAATGATAAAACGCAAAATAACTCAGCAAAAGTGGAAGAGATTCGATTAGCGCCTGTCATTGTGCCATCAGGACACTGCAATATGCTTTTGGGGGACTAATAATAGCGTTGTTAGGGCATGTGCTATAGCGCTGCTGGGGTATATGCTATGGCTATGGTGCTGTTAGGGCATGTGCTACAGCGCTGTTAGGGCATCTGTACGCATAATGCACGGAGATGCGCAATTTGGAGGTTTCGACCTGGAGTTATTGCACTAGGCACTGCGTATCGTGCCCAATGCGCGACTGTATGCTCTTCCTCAGTCTCCAATGGATCATGTATTTACGCAGCACCTGCCCCTAGGCCCAACCGGGCATAGTTGACACCTGTCATGGGCGTAACCACCATGGGGATCCTCATAGCACGTCTCGGCAGATGCCCCCGACGGGGGAATGTGATCATATCTCATATTTTACAAGACAGCTAACGGATGGGCCAACCAAAACGGAACTCAAACTGTAAACAGATAAGCGTCTGCAGAGCCCATCATCCCCTATTCGCCGGGGGGCTTTGTGACGGCCCCCATCCCCGCATGGTCGAAGCCCGTTGAGTCTCTTTGTCACATTTTTGAGCATGGTCACAATTTGAGACAACAATTGCCCAACCACTGTGAATGTTCCTTGTACTGGCTGACGTGGTTGAGTGTGATTATACCAAAATGGGGGGCAGGGGTCGATCATTTGGCAGGGCAGGGAGGGGCGCCTTGTCCCTCATCACCTGGTTTCGAGGTCGGGCCATCATATTTAGAAGAGCCCCTAGAACGTAGCAGATCCCGTATTTTATTCCATGAGAAAAAATTGATGTCGAGGCTGAAAATACGGCACCACCATGACCAGCCCTAAGTCTAAAACCGCCTCTCCCTCCAGTCCCAGGTCAGCTGCCGCCGCGATATCAGCTCCTATTGCGGTAGTACGTTTTGCCCACCCGGCACCTATAATTTGGGCCCAAAGCGGGACCTGTTTCGGGATGTCCTCTGATCACATTCCCACTAACCTTTTGCGCTCGCGCGATCGCAGGATCCCCAGTTCGAGAATGGAGGCGACGACGACTATGATACGGCCTCGGACTTGGGGTAGAGTGCTCCCACGACCTCCGTCTTCGGTCGCACTGAGTGTGTGCTGACATGCTACCCCGCCTCACCAGCGAGGAAGCCGAGTCGACGGCTTCTTTGACCGACAGCATCCGAGACTTCCGTAATATCCACGGCCGTACCTACGGGAATTCCAAGACCACGGACTACTGGTGGGACACGCCCCGCGATTACACGGGCCAAAGGCCATGGCCGGGCTTGGTATTAGGCCATTGGAACTAATATTTTGAGCATATTCCCCAGGGCCCCCAACGACGAGCGACAAAACGAAGGTCTAGACATAACGTGAGTTTCGTCAATCTGCCTCAGCATGACACCTCCCGTATGGCACTTCCCACTCAACGACCTTTCCAGGCACCACTACATACTTCTCTACTTCGACAACGCACTTTTCCAGGCGCCTATTGGCAAGAGTCCACAGGTGCGACGTCGCTCGCTGATGCCCCCTTTACCCTCGCACCAACTTTATGAACCTAACATGACGTTTCTTCCACCAGAGAGTGCTGGATGTAGGAACTGGTACCGGTATATGGGCAATGTGAGTTTAGAGTCCGCCTGGAATCCGTTACACGCTGACCCCTCCTGTTCATCAGAGACTTTGCCGATCAGTTCCCCTCTGCTCAAGTCTTGGGCACCGACATCTCCCCCATCCAGCCAGCATGGGTGCCGCCCAACTGCGAGTTTTGCATAGACGACGCTCAACTTGAGTGGACCTGGCCGGCCGATCACTTCGACTACATCCACATCCGCGACCTCTACGGCAGCATCGATGACTGGTCTGACCTCTACGGTAAAGCCTACCGCCACCTCAAGCCTGGCGGCTGGTTCGAGGATCTCGAGCTTGACATCCGCGCTCACTCCGACGTTGTCACCGACCCCGATCATATTATAAACCGCTGGAACCGTGTCTTCCAAGAAGCCGGCGAGAAGATGGGAAAGACGTTCAAGATCGCCATTGGCTCGCGCATGCGGGATCTCATGGACGAGGCGGGCTTCGTCGACGTCACCGAGCAGAAGTTCCGGCTTCCCATGAGTGCCTGGTGCCTCGAACCTAAGTTGAAGGAAATCGGGCAGTTTGTGCAGATGTTCGTAGACAGCGGCCTAGAGGGGTTTGGCCTATACCTTTTGACACAGGTTATGAACTGGAAATACGAGGAGTGCCAGGTCTTCATTGCAGAGATGAGGCAGGCTCTGAGGAATAAGAAGCTTAACCCTTACTACGAGGTGTAAGTCGCTTATGCCACATTGTTTGCTGATCGGATCCTTACGTTTACATATACTGACTAATTCGGGAACAGAACCTTAGTATATGGGCGGAAACCCAAGGACCTGATTACTACTTAAACGACCGGGGGCGAGTATGACGCCGATGAGGTCATCATACCGCCACAAGCTGCCGTCGACTGAGAATCAAAGCTTGGAAATTTGTGAGCCACAGCGTGGCCACTTTACGCGGGATCACAGCTAGCAACGATCAATCCCAAGTGTTAAGAATCCTTCAGAATAAAAGTGTACTGCCAGTCACATCCTACTTCTCGACCTGACCCATTGCCGAATGCAAATAGTAACCAAAGCACGCACACACGTTAGCAATATCCCAACATCCCAAAGTATTGTCCACAGCTTATATGACAGCCTATAAAACTTCATACTTTTGATCCTGACGACCTAGGCTTTGAAACTAAATGAGCTTTCTATAGATCTCTAGTAGCATAAATGATGCTCTCAAATGCGATTTAATAAAGTAGAAGAATAATTTCAAGTGATGCCCGTGTTATTTAGTAGCTTTAGTAGCTCTGAGACACAAACGTCTGAAGATATTGATTACGTGATATGATACTGTTCTATGAGTTTAGTTACAAACTCTTAACTCTCTAATAGTCGCATTTATCGCTACCCTCTTTGATATACTTAGTATCACGGGCAAAATTATTTCACTAATTGTTGCTCACACTGTGATAAATATCGCTCTCAACCTGACTTTGATCACTTTCGCTCTCGCTCTCAATTTCACCTTGATCACGTTCACTATCAATCTAGCCTTGATCGCTCTCACTCTCGCTTTCAGGAGAGCCTTAATCACTCTCGCTCTCAGGCTCGCTCTCAGGCGGGCCTTGTTCACTCTCGCTCTCAGGCTCGCTTTCAGGCGGGCCTTGGTCACTCTCGCTCTCAGGCTCGCTATGAGACGGGTCTTGATGGACCCTCGCTCTCAGGCTCACTATCAGTTGGATCGTGATGACCATCGCTCTCGGGCTCGCTTTGAGATGGGTCTTGATGGCCATCGCTTTCAGGCTCGCTATGAGACGGGTCTTGATGACCCTCACTCTCGGGCTTGCTTTGAGATGAGTCTTGATCACTCTCATTGAGTGGTGTTTCCCGAGCCTGACTGGCTATGGCAACCCCAGCGGCAGCCATACCAACCCCCGCAACAACAGTTGCAGCCTTTAGTGTTCCAGAATGATCTGGATTATTTTGATGGGCCATCGGTTGGGTTTGAAGAGGGGATGACCCTTTGCGCGAAGATAAAGGCGGTGAGGTAAAATGATCGTTCGCAATTGGTACAACTGTTTCGCTTGAAAATCCATCCGATCGTGAACGAGAGGACTTTTGATCAAATGCATTGCCTTGGTTTGATTTAAGCCCGGAGTCAGGTTCTTGGCGTCCAGGAACAATTGTTGAATCAGGCTCGTTTCCTTCTTGCTCTCTATGGATGGCTGGGAGCTCAGGTTGAGCATTAATATGTTGCCCTCCAGAATCGAATGATTTGACAGGCAGTTCAGACCCAGAGTGTATTTGTTCTCTTCCAAGCGCAGCTTTCAAGTCAACCTGTGCATTGATCTGTTGTTCCTCAGCGATACCTGGTATCTTGGGTGGATGGGGATCAGCTTCTTGGCTATTCGTAAAAACTGATGAGTCAGTCTTTAGATCATTTCCCTGCTCTTTCGGACCGGCCGATGTTGCGGCTGTTGACCCAGTCCCAGAGTTCATTTGTTCTTCAGAAGCGACGGGTGGTCCGAGCCCTGGGGAAGTGCCGCCGCTTAGATGGATATTCCGGGAGTCAGGTCCAAACCCATCATCAAGATTTGAGGGGGCAGCTCGATTCATCTCTTGGGTTGGAGTTAAATCTGGAGTCAGAGTCGTCTCTAAAGCCAGAGGGTTCCCCGAGCCCGGAGTCATCTCTGGAACTGGAGGGTTCCCTGGGGCCAGACGGTTCTCTGGAACTGGATGCGTCTCTTCGGCTGGAGGGTTCTCTTTGACTGAAAGGTTCTCTGGGGCTAGATGGTTCTCTAGAACGGGAGTCATCTCTTCGGTTGGAGGGTTATCTGGGGCCAGGCGGCTCTCTGAGTTTGGAGTTATCTCTAGAACTGGAGTCATCTCTCCAGCTGGAGGGTTCTCTGAGCCCGGAGTCATCTCTTTAGCTGGAAGGTTCTCTGGGACCAGAGGGTCCTCTGAGCCCGGAGTTATCTCTGGGATTGGAGTTATCTTTTCGGTTGGAAGGTTCTCTGGGGCTAGAGCCTTCTCTGGGACTGGAGTCATCCCTTCGACTAGAATGTTCTCTGAGGCCGGACGGTTCTCTGAGTCCGGTGTCTTCTCTGAGACTTGAGTCGCCTCTTCGTGTGGAGGATTCTCTGTGGTTGGGGTTTTCTCTGGAGCTAGATGCTTCTCTGGAGCCGGATGTTTCTCTGGAGCTGGATGTTTCTCTGGAGCTAGATGTTTCTCTGGAGCCGGATGTTTCTCTGGAGTCGGATGTTTCTCTGGAGCCGGATATTTCTCTGGAGCCGA
>JAANBB010000375.1:0-40043 GCA_014621425.1 Cylindrodendrum hubeiense
CCATATGTCCTGCAGATCCTCGATACCGGCCGGGGTTGCGAGGCGGGCGGTGTCGCGGCCGTCGGAGACGAGCTCCTCGACGTCGGGCTCGAGCTTCTTGCGGAGGAGTTGTGTCAGGACATTCTCCTGCGTGCGGCCGGGGTAGTTGGTCGAGGGATGGATGGCCATGCGAGTTAGGATGTCCGAGTTCTCGCTCAGGCTGTCGAGGACGGTCTGAAGGTTGCGCTGGAGGATCTGGGCCGAGGCCTGTAGGGAGGATCTGTAGTTGCGGTGAAGGTCAGTAACCTGCGAAACGCTGCTTCGGAACGGTAAGACCCGGAAAGACGTACGGAGGCGGTAGGGGGTTGCTCTTGATAAGGTCCATTTTCAAGCTCTGGATGCTGCTCGACAGCTGCGCCAGCCTGCTCAGCGTCTGCTCGAGCGCCTTGAGCTCATCGTCATCCAGCCCAAGAGTAGCCATGGTGATGACTGAAACACAACCACAGGCTCAGACGAGTCCCTCCCTGTAGCACCCCGGGCGTTGCGCAGTGCGATGGCCTCCCAATGGTCCACGGCGCAAGCAGCAAAGAAGGGAACGAAGCAGGGCTAGTCGCGTCGGGGCAGAAATGACGAGGAGAGGGTGTAGGCGACACACCTTGCACGAGCGCGGGGCTGCTTTCACTGGGCTGGCCAACAAGGTGGGGCAGTCTCTGCGCAGAGGTCGGCCAGTGTGCCGAGGGGGATAGACGCACTGTGCTGGCTTGCCATGCACTGTACGAATACTTTGGACGGGGAGTACGTACTCCCGGACCGCAAGAATTCATGCTTCACTGGCCTCCAGCATTGCGAGTGGACTGATGGTACCTTAGTTGATCAATCAAGCTGATGTTTCATCTTGGGTCCCTTGGGTCCCTTGTGTTCCGCGCTCTGTCACCGCCGGTCTTCGTAATTCGATACCCAAGCACTGGATAAACTCCCCGAACTCCCCGAACTCCCCGCTGGGGATCATGCCATGCGAACATACTACGTACATACCTACACGTAGTAACCCAACGCCCTCCCCACAAGCTCTCATCCGCCCACCCCAGGATCCATTCAACATATGGCGTGGTCCAGTCGCGAGCAAAGGAGGCTCTGTTGCTCTACGTAGTAGGATTCTGCAGCCCTTCCGTAGCCCGCCGCTAGAACGCCTGGGCCCTGCATCCCACCCCCAGATCCATGGCTTTCCCATCTCCATCCACTCCCCCAGATCTCAAACCCACGCACGTCATTGCTCGCCCCCTCCCTCCCCTCAAAACGACATTGACGCCAAAATCGCACAATCGATGAGCCAGGCCTTACCCCGATCTCCGCCCCTTTCTCATGCCAGAATTAGAGGCAAATCGAGCGAACGGTCCGTGACACGCGCCCGCCCGATCGGCAGCGACGGTACAGATCCCATGCTCCCGATGATCCGGGGAGTCAGCTCCGCTGCGGCGGCGAGCGGCGAGCCGCGGCGGCAGTCACAGGCCTGCTCCCATTATCCCTTGCTCCCGGCGCATTCTCACCGCTCTTCCCCCCTGTTTAGATTGTTGAATACGTGGACCGTACGTGCTCTCATTTCAATCATGACGACCATGGGGAAGATAGCCGCGCCATCAGGTGTATGAACAATCTGCTGTGTCTCGCGTAGAATAGTCCTCGTTATGTATCGCACACAAGGGCGAAGTTAAAGTGCTCTTCGTGCCATGTATTTGTAATCTGTGGACTCATCATCATACCGTCATGCCTCATATTTGATGTGTCATTCTCATTTCATTCTTATTGTAATCATTTCAAAATATCTAACACGCTTTTCACTAAACCAATCTCCCGCTGCAAGATTTCAAATGCTAAGCTTTGCAAGCAAACATAACCAAGCAAGGCTCGCTTCAAAGATATCCCAGGCTGTGCATTGCGAACACCACAAGGCAATCGCTAAAACAACATTCATCGTAAAGTCTCCCTTGTCTCTCGCATTGACCGTCCCGCCCGTCCGGGTCAACACCCTAGTCACCGCCCTCCTTAATTACGCGTCGACGAAACTGCATTGCTCTCGTAGCCGTTGGCGTCAACGATGGGGAACCGAGCACGGCGCTCAAGGTCGTCGAGGTCCATGTAGGAGCGGATGTACCTGTGCGAGCACATGTTAGCACGTCTTGCACTTTGCCGGTGATGCAATCTCAATGTGGCTTGGGGGGTGCGATATCGGGGGTGGGAGTAAGATAATGGGTGGGTTTGACTCACTTCCTTCGGCCATCATCGATAGGGTCATGGTCCCAGCTGGTGAATTCACCCGCTTTGAGCGCATCCCACACGACTCGACGGGAGCGCTGCGACGCAAACACCTTGTTCGTAATGTCCTCAAAGTCCCACTTGGCATTGGCCTCAGCCTCGAAATTCTCAAACGTCTCCTTGGCCTCCTCCTCTTCGGGGGTTTGAGGGGCGATCTTCTTGAAGCGGGCCAAGTTGTCCAGCTCCTTGGGATCCCGCTCCAGGTTGTAAAGCTGGGGCTCATCAGCGGGGCAAGTGATGTACTTCCACGCACCCCGGCGGATCATCATCATGGGGCGAACGGTACCCTCGCCCGTGTACTCGGCAAAGACTGTGTCGTGGCCCTCGCGGCCCTCAAGGTGGGGCAGCATGCTGATACCGTCCATGGGCAAGTATGGCGCTGGCTTGGTACCGACGAGGTCGCAGATGGTGGGGAGGAGATCGAGAGTCGACACGCTCTGGGTGACACGGTGAGGCGTGAATCGCTGGGGGTAATTGACCAGCATGGGAACGCGGACAGATGACTCAAAGTAGCTCATCTTGTACCAAAGGTTGCGCTCGCCCAACATGTCTCCGTGGTCTCCACTGAAGATAATAATGGTGTTGTCCGCAAGGCCGGCATCCTCGAGCGTCTCCAGAAGTCTGCCAATGCAGTCATCGACGTAGCTGACCGAGCCGTAATAGGCACGCTTGGCCTGCTTAATCTGCTCATCAGTGAACTCCTGGTCCCAAAGGTCGCAGACCTTGAGGAGTCGCTTGCTGTGAGCATCTTGGTCTTCTTTGGCGATGCGGACTTCGGGCAGGTTGATATCGACGTCCTCATAGAGGTTCCAGAACTTCTTGGTGATGGTGTAGGGATCGTGGGGGTGAGTAAGGGAGACGGTCAAGCAGAAGGGGCGCTTGTTGGGGCCTTCACGGACATGGTCCCACATATACTGGGTGCTCTTGAACATGACTTCCTCATCGTAATCGAGCTGATTGCTTCGTCCGCAAGGACCAGCCTGGAGAATAGAGCTGGCGTTGTGGTACCATTCGAGGCGGGTATCAGGCTCATCCCAGTTGACAGCCCAGCCAAAGTCACCAGGGTAAATGTCGCTGGTCAGGCGCTGCTCATAACCGTGGAGTTGGTCACCGATGAAGTGCATCTTACCGGCGAGGGCAGTGTGATAGCCCTTGGAGCGAAGGTAGTGTGCATAAGTGGGCACATCAGAGCCGATCTGGGCGGCGTTATCGAAGGCACCAATCTTCATGGGTAGGAGACCGCTAATCAAGCTCATGCGCGAGGGGGCGCAGAGAGGAGAGGGGCAGTAGGCGGAGTCAAACTGGACTGAGGTAGAGGCCAGACGGTCGAGGTTGGGAGTTTTGATCTGGGAGTTGGGGTTGTACATCTTCAGCTGGGGAGCGGCCAGTTGGTCTGCCATGATGAAAAGGATGTTGGGCTGGGAGCCATTGGGGGCAGGGCTGGGCGTGTCCGCGCCGGCGGAGGGAGGAAGGGAGTTGAGATCGGGCGCCATTTTGACTGGGAGAGATGAGCCGTCTCCTTAGGATTGTTTTCGTGAAGTGTTGTAATTTTCCCCTTTGGTGTATCGGGGTGGTAGTGATGGAGCGTGCGGTTGTGTGTGTAAGTTGTGGTGGGGCGGTCGTGTGTTATTGGGTATCAAGCGTCGCTTGTTCTCTGATTTGGACAATGGACAATGGGTGGGAGATGAAGAGGAAAAGGTGTGAATATGAGTGAGACTTGGAGG
Organism: Cylindrodendrum hubeiense; assembly: GCA_014621425.1. Classification (NCBI taxonomy): domain Eukaryota; kingdom Fungi; phylum Ascomycota; class Sordariomycetes; order Hypocreales; family Nectriaceae; genus Cylindrodendrum; species Cylindrodendrum hubeiense. The sequence continues at coordinate 4,017 of JAANBB010000375.1, forward strand.
GAGGTTAAGTTGAGGCGAGTCAGGAATAGAAGCGGGAGGGGAGAGCCGGGTAATAAATGGATGGCGCAACACGAGGCTAGCTCAGGGTGTGGGCGAGGTCGGTGTGGGCAAAAGGCGGAAAGATGATCTAACGCCAGTCAAGCTTCTACGCGTCTCTCGGGCGGAGTGCGATTAGCCTGTTTCCACCTTTGATCTGGATGACGGTCGCCACCGAGACAAGGGGTTGAGATAGTGTGGACCGAGTTGACGAGTGAGTTCGCCGGGTGCTCGCGGACAGGACGTGCGGCTGGCACTGTACGGCACTGCTGCACTGTATGGTACGAGCACAAGCACAGCGAAGACGGAGCAACAGGAGCAAAAATTATCTGTCTGTTGATAGGGTAGAGCGTAGCAAGTAGCAGGACGCAGGACGCGGAAATGCAGGGGAATGGAGACGGGATTGGCGTTGGGATCTGGGGTTGGAGGGGTTGGAGGGGCGTGCCTGAAGTGGACGGTGCTTTGTGGGTTGAGTTGCGTGCGCAAGTGCGTAAGAGCGGCCGCGTGGAGAGCTTGAATTGGAGACGAGATGTCGAAAGGATCTAGGGGCAGTTTCCGGGGTGGTAGAGACGAGACAAGAATTCCCCGACAAGAAACCGAAAGAGGAAGTCAAACGGTGATGTGATTGACGCCACAAGTTTTGCAATGGGGAACGAGGGGACGGGAACGACGGCGCCTTTTATGTTTTGCTCGACGGGACGGGACTCTAGTGACAGGAGCACAAAGGACGGCTAGCGTAGGAGGACTGGGGCATGTTGCTTAGGGTTGGGTGCCTTGTCTTGTCAGATGGAGCTCACAAGTCGAGCCGAGGGCCCAAGAGGCAGAGGGAGGCCGTAGGTGTGTGTGTGTGTGTGTGGGCGTGCGGATGGCGGTAGATACGCAAAAGCCGAGGACAGCAGATGCAATAAGCGCGAAATGTCTCCATGTCGCCATGGTGCATATCTGGGCGGTGCATGGGAGGGCGAGAAAGAGGTCACGAGAGCCGCGGGAGCTACGCAAATCATTCTGCAACCAGCGTCCGTGGGCTCGTCGTCCGTGGGTTTGTCTTGTCCAGCACGCGTCACATGGGAGTCTCCTCCAACCATGATCCCTGGGATATCAAAGGGTGTGCAGTACCCGGTTCACCCAGATGCCGACGCAAGATTATCGCCGGCTGCACACAGGCAAGAGGGACTGGAGGCGGACTTGTTGGGCGGCGGCGGCGGTGTGAAGATACGCGATCCTGCCCGACTAATAAGACCGGGTCAGACTCGACGTCACACTAGACGACGCACTAGACGTCGGCAGAAAACCCGCCACATGGAGCCGGGGAGGGATGAAGATGCAAAGACCCGATGCGGTGCGGTGCAAGGGTTCAAGGCTTAGCAACTACTCGATTCGGTGCTAGACAGCCTGCGGTTGGTCAATTGCGCCTTCCACCCCGGGGCCACTGGGAGGCGCACACACACGCGCTCCTTCCACCCACTCAGGCCTTCTGAACCATCCAGGCCCTCTGTGCTCCGTCATCCCTCATCATAGGCAATCAGCCACTCACAAGCCAACAGCCCGAAGGAGGGGGACTTGTCACTAGTTAATAAACCCCGAATTATTCCCCCCCTCACAAGCTTCAACCTCCATCCATCCATCACATACGGATACGCGTTGGAGGATACTTCCCGGCTATCATATCATCAGCAGCCATGCCTCACCACCACATCCACCACGTCCACCACGTCCACCACAACAACCACAACCACCACCACAACCACGAAACCATGACACCGCGGCGCCACAAAACAACCACCGCAGTGCAGTAGATATCGCTCGGGTCGCTGCCAATTAGAACCCCCCCTCCAGAGCGGCCAATGCCATGGGCTTCAATTCGATTCCACACAGTGGACACCCATCACCTTTACCAGGGGCTTCTTTTCCCCATGGACTCTCCTGCAAAGAAGCGGGCTGCAAGGAGTGGGAAAAGAGCCCCGTCCCCACATGCAACTGTCGAAGGTTCCATGTGCCGTATCCCAGGCTGCAATTGTTCCCGGCCAGTCTTTGTCCTCGTACCTGCAAATCGCACCAACTCATGCATTCCTGCCTTAGCGAGTGTGGGTAGTTGGGTACATGGATATGCGCACGGTGTCGTGTGCGCGCACTCGGCCGCAAAGCCATGGGTCCCAGGTCCCTGCAACGTCTCTCTGCCTGCACCCTTATCCGCACATCTCTTGGTTCCATCTCGCTCCGTCTCGTCTGGAGAAAACCTCAACCTCAAATAATTGTCTATACGGTGCGTACACCGTCTATTCCCACTGTCAGATGCCACATACCGCCGCCCATCTGCGACAGTCCCCTCGCACTGTATAGACAATTACTCGTGCCCTCACTTCTTGAACGGCGCTCAACAGCTCCACCAGTGTGACAATCTACTGCACTCATCCTTCATCCAGACGCTCCTCAGCCGTCCGCCACGCCATCTCTTGCCAATTTCCTCTTTCCTCGTCGCTCCCTTCGGCATCGGGCTTTGGCCATTTGGGTCCCGTGGTCTCTCGTTATCTGCAACTTGCGTCCCGTCGGTCTTGGACTTCCCTCTCCGAGGCACTCTCTGAGGCAGTGATCACCAATCTCAGCACACAATCTTCGCAATTCTCATCCACCTACTCCCTCCGGGCACAGTTTCCGAACCGCTGCTTTCCGGCTCCCTCCACAAACCCAACATGACTTTATCCAGAACACCCACACCGTCGCTCCTTCGCTCTCCCTCGCTTTTCTGCCTCTAGCGCAAACGCACGCCCAAGACCCCTACTCCGTTGCCTACCTAGTGTAATAACGCCTTGTCAGCAGCCAATGATGCAATCCGGGGTCGCCAAACCTTGCGCGGCAACCCAGGCGTGCGAATTCCACGACCGATGATTCCAGCCGGAGGCGATCACAGCGAAATCCAACAATCACCCCTTCCGAACCGCCGATGTCGACATCGAACATCGCCCCATTCTTGCCATTCTTTCCATGCTACGTCCGCATTCGCTCCGGACCTCCCGGCCGCATTTCTCATCCGTCTGCCTTGGCATTCCATGCCGATTCTTGAAATCCCGGGCCGGGCCCCATTCACAACCAGTCCGGACTTTGGAGACATGATCATGACCTGTCCCGACTCCCGGCCCGCTGGTGGTTATCAACCCGCGCCCGCCACCCCCCTAAGCCCGCAACAAAAGCCTCCTTAGTTGCACAGGATGAGAGCGACTCATCACCCGCCACGCGTTCGACGATTACGTTCGTGTCGCATTCACGCGAGGCCTGCATGATCCATGTGCCAGATGACTGAATGACTGAGTGACTGATTGACTTTGCCATTTTCAAGCCTCGCGAAATCACCACCATCCACAAGTGTCTGTAGCACCAGCCCCTACGTAGCACCGGTGCTGTCGCCACTAGTCCTTCGCAACTGGCGCATCTCAGGGAAACAAGCCCACGAGCATTACAAACCTAAACGTCCACGCGTCTAAGAGACATGCTCTTCGGCCGCCCTCATCCATTCTCACATCTCCTCAACCCATCCAAGCAAATTACTCATCGCCACATCCGGCACCGAGGTCGCTTTTTCTCTTATCTATACTTGGATCTCCTCCGCAATTTACGTGACTAAGTTCACCACCGCCAACGGCCACGCCGACAGGCCTAGACCTGGTCCCCTATCACGCGACACTCCGAGCAGCGCGAACCTGAGCCAGCCCACTTGCGTCCTTTTCGCTCGTCTTCCCTTGCTCTGTGCTGCTGCAACCTCTCAGTAATCCTTGCTTGCTGCGTCTTTCGGTACCGCTCCGTTGCTCCGTTGCATCTTCTCCCAATATGCAATACCAAGATTGCGCTGCCTCGCTTGCCGGACCCTCGTCGCTCTGCCTCAAATTCTGCATGCACGAGACTTTTCCTCTATCACTTGGCCTCGGACCCTCGTCCGTGGTCGCCGACAGCTTTAGCGTCTGCGCTGGGCTTCCGCAACTAACTCACTAGCCGGCCAATCACCGCTTAGCTGACCCGACAGCCGGCCACCGACAACCTATGTCCGCTGACTGGCTCGCGGCCGCAACTCCCAAGACTCTTGTGACAACTCCAAAGGACACGCCGTCGTTAACAGGTGTATTTTCCTAACATTCACAGAGGAGAGGAGAGAGGAAATTTCACAAATCATAATAGAGGTGCTGTCGTCCTACATTATGCCAATCAAAAGCGATATCCTGGGAATCCCTTCTCCATCGTCACCGAAAGCAAGACATGAACCAGTATCCCATGCTCCAATCCATCCGTCAATCCCTTGAAGCCCTAAAGTCCCCTTCGCCCTCCTAAAGAGTTCCCAAAACTTGATGTCGTGAGTTTGTATCATGCGCGTTATACACCCGTCTGCCCTGCCCGTCCCTTCTTTTCATCCAACACAAAGCAGCCTGAAAACACCTGATTGCGCCGCGAAGCCCACCGCGCCAGACGCAATGCTTTGTCAATCTCATATCCTTCCCTCTCCTCTGATTTTCATTTCATGCCGCTAATAATCCTGCCGTCGGCGCCACACGCGGCCTAATTACGCCCGAGCCGTCGGTATGGCCCCCACCAGGGGGACCGGCGCGGGTGGTGGACATTTCGTCCTTGGCAGTTAGAGGTGTTGTTGCTGGTGTTCCTCTTTCTCCTCACTGGGTCCGGTAGAACTTCTTGTACAACAAGTGCAGCAGCAAGTTGACGTTGAGCTTGAGGTTGCCCTCAAACAAGTTCATGAACTGGTGTGCTTCGAATTGCGCCTGCAGCAGATCCTCGATGGGTACCGACGCGCTGGCACCGGGGATCTGGATGTGACCGCGAGAGCCCTCGAGACTGAAGACACCCACCTCGTCGCAAGAGATGGTCAGGTTGATCTTGTCCAGGTCACGCTCGCCGACGCCCGTCCATGTTACCAGAACACCCTTCTCCGATAGTGACCGCGCGCTGTACTTGAAGCTGCCGAACTTGGGCACCCGGCCACTGCGCTCCAGTTCACGCTGATGGTTGTACTGCTTCGTGAAAGGCATCAAGAAGCGCTTCTTTCTACAAGGGGTATTAGCTATCAACAAATCAAATCATTCAACTGGGAAACCTAGACTTACCCCTTCTTGTTCTGCAACGTCCCCATCGCCTGCTCGATGTAGTCGTCGTAGCTCTTGCGTTGCTGCTCCAAGTACTTTGCCTTCTCGTGCAAGTTGCCCAAGGTCAGGCGGACGCCCTCGACTTCGCGCTGGCGCTGGACACGACGACGGCTCTTGGTCCGAATGTCAAGGGCGATGGCATTGAGGACATCCTGGAAGTGGTTGTGCTTCGATATGCGACCCATATGCTCCAGGTGCATCACGTTCTCGAGCGCCGTTCGCTTGAGATCGTGATAGGACATGCGCGTCACATCAATCATGTTGGCGTCTGAGTAGGCACCACGAGTCCTGCTGCCCGCTGCAAAATCCTCACGCAACAGCGAATCCCACTTGAGCTCATCTTCGGCAGTGATGGGCTTGACGAGAATCTCCATAAGGTTGGCGCCCGTCTGAACGCGGATGATATACAGAACGCATCGCTTCGTCTCCATGAAGAGAGTCTTGACCTCAGCCTCGGGGTCATCGACGTCGTGCAGCTTGGGAGTGAGGAACATTTGGATGTCTGATGAGCCCGCTGCGTTCATCTCGTTCTCGTTGTTCTTCGCACTGCCCAGGTCGTGCAGGATCTCCCGCAGGACATCGTCGCGGCTAGGGCAAATAGATTGAACCTCCGCCGCAACGAGATTATGAATGGCAAAGACATCCGTCATCTTGATATACAGAGTTGGTTTGTTCTTGGCGTAGAGGTCGTTGAACTCATCGATATCAAACGTCTGCTCGGCATCCTGTACCGTGATCAGTTCGCTCGTGATCTGATTCAATCGATCAATTGACTCGGCGACAAAGGCGTTGAGAGGCTGGAGATAGATGTTCTCGCCACCGAATGGACGACCGGAGGCGATCTGGCTGATGACCTTGGCGACTTCACTCAAGTTCCTCTTTTGTAGAGGGCTCAACACCCTTTCGATCACACCGAAATTCTCAGGGCTGGTCACAACAGGTTGGAGATAGAACCGCCATACCCAGTTGGAGACAATCTGCAGTAGGTTCTCAGGGGGGTCTCGCTTAAACTGCTGGCGCAAGCCTTCGAAGATCTGGCGGGACATAAATCGAAGCCCAAAAGGCATCCTGTGCAACTGATCCTCCAAGGCGATGAAGAACTGGTCACAGATTTCTCGCAGGTCCCGAAGATGGTCGATGAACAATCGTCGAGTCTCGGGATCGCGGATAGCAATTTCTCGGGGCACATCCGGCGGTCTCCGGTCAGGATCGCCAGTTCGGAGCTCCTCATTGTTGATAGCCGATTTGTAAATCTGCATAGGGTCGCTCTCGAGGTCAAGTGCAGGATCCTCGACAATGTTGTCTCGGATCAGAGGTCCCAGAACTTCTCGGAGGTACTTGCGGTCACGCGGTGAGCGGGTATAGTTGGTTAGCAGCTTAGACCAGAAGAAGTTTCCTCGGAGGAAGTCCTGGGCAACCCTGGCGCCTGCAATCTCCTCCTTGATCGATCGGGCGATCAACTTGAGCAAGTAGTACTCTTCTCGTCTCTTCTGGGCATAACCAAACAGACTCATCATTAGAAGCTCAACCCGCTTGCACTCATTCTCGGCAGTGCCTTGCTCGCGGATGCGTCGGAAGAGTCGGGCAAGATATTGGGGTTGGGTCTGGAGGTTGAAGAAGAGCTGCTGGTACGACTCCAGCTTCTTCCTTGAACCCTTGTTCAGCGCCTTCAGATCAAACTGGTTGGCGGAGTTCATAGAGCTGTTGGCCAGGAAGCCCATAGAGTGGCCACCAAAGTTGTGCTGATGTCGAACAACTTCGTCTAGCGTAATCTTGTTCTTGACGAGTAGGGCGATCTTGATGTCGAGCTGATCAATATACTGCTCCAACATCTCGTTTTGTCGAACCTGTTGGACCACAGTCTTGCGCATGCGCTCGAATTCGATTTCTTCGTTGAAGTCGAAGTCGCTGTCGTTGAGCAAATGGACGAAGTTCTTGACGGCATTAACAGGGGGGTTCTTGCCGGTGGTCAAACTCTTGTAGGCTTCTCCTTGGACCTTGGCACGGACGAAACTCTGGATCTTGACGACCTTCTGCATGTTCTCGTTAAAGAAGCGCTTCTTCTCTTCGAACCGAGCTCGCACGATGAATGCCTGGGCAGCAGCCTGGAAGTCAACAATAGACTCTTCCTCCTGTTCAAGCTCAGCCAAGAGGTCCTCAATTCTTGCTCGCTCCATCATGGCTCTAAGAATACTTTGTAGCTCGATAATTTGGGGTGTGTGTGAGTCCAATTCGTCCAATAATGCGTCGTGTTGTTGTCGGTACAAGAATCCACGGATGTTGCCTTGAAGGGCGATGATCTCGGGTTCTTGCTGCTCAAGCTCTTGTTGGTCTGCAGCGATGCTCTGTCGCTCAAGCATACCCCTGATCATTGCTTGCAGGTCGATGACAGCAGGCTCATTTTCCTTTAGCTCATCCAACTGTCTCGTAACCTCTCTCCTAACAGCGGCCGCGCGAGCCATGGCCTGTATTTGACCGATTTCAGGCACATGCTTCTTCAGCTCAGTCTTCAATCCCTCAGTATCGTTGCGAGAAAGAAGACCGCGAGCAAATGCTTGGATTGAGGTCCATTGAGGAGCAAAAGCGCGTAGTTGCTCTTGCTCGAGGGTGATCTGATTTCTAGTCAGCGCTGCCCTCGCCGCAGCCTGCAGGTCGGCAATCGCATCAGAATGTTCCTCCAACTCTTGGAGGTCCTTCTCAACTTTCCCTCTCAGGAGCATTCCTCGAATGGCAGCCTGCAGATCGGCAGTCGTATCAGAATGTTCCAGCTCCTGGAGGTTCTTTTCAACTTTCCCTCTCAGGAGCATTCCTCCGAATGGCAGCCTGTAGATCGGCAGTCGCACCAGAGTGTTCCAGCTCTTGGAGGTCCTTTTCGACTTTCCCTCTCAGGAGCATTCCTCGAATGGCAGCCTGGAGCTTTGGAACCTCTGTGGAGGTCTTCTTGGTCTCTCGCTGCTGTGCGACGTGGGTTTTTCGGAGCAGAAAGCCTCTGGAGAGCGCTTGAATCTCCCTGATAGGTCCTCCGCATGCGGAAAGCTGAGAAGTCAGGTCTCGTACCTCATGGCGGACCTTCTTGGCCCGGATCATGTTCTGCAGCTCCAGAATCTCGGGTTCGATGGCCTTCCAGACTCGGTCGCTATTCTTCATCCCTTGTCGGGCCAGGAAACCACGCGCCGCGCTCTGTAGTTGGACGGCAAACTTCCTCATCTGCATGCGATAATCCATAATTTGTCGAGTAAAGTCGGCGCGAATTCGAGATTGCAGGTCCATGATCCATTCCTCCTCGTCCCAAAGCTTCTGCATGGTCTCTGAAAGTTTCACGCGATGCAACGCACCACGAATCTGCGCCTGCAGCTCGACGATGGACTCCTCGTTCTCGTGCAGTTCTCGCTCGACCCTTTCTTCCTCCGTCTCTTCCGGTTCGGGCTCAGGTTCAGGAACACCAAAGTCGGCGCCCATGTTCCCGAAAGTAGGCATGCTAACTCCAAGATTATCAAGGCCCTTTTGCATAGCCTCCAGTTCATGATGTTCAAACTCGAGTTGGCCCACAAGGTTGCCTATGCGGAAGTCGACTATGCCTTTCCGGAACAGAATCCAGCTCAGGGCGTGGATGCAGTAAATTACTTTAGGGGTGTTCTTTTTCTCGTATAGATCGATGAGTTCGAAACGGAAGAGATCTGGGAGCTCTACCTCGTCGAGGTACCGGAAGAAGATGGCAATATTATCCGAGTGTCGGTATTGGAGCTTGGGATGGTGGAAAATTCGATAGCGCCTGTTTATGCTGAGTGCCTCCACGACTTCTGCGAGAGTGACGCCATCACGCAAAGCTTCCTCCAGTTCAACAATGGCAGGTATGGACTTGTTGATGACGCCTTCGATCCATTCCTTGGCCTCGCCAATGTGGCAGAGATACTCGTAGGCCTGGAGAAACTGTCGCTGTTTGTCCATCCAATTGCGGCCTTCCCAGCTGTAAGCGGGAGGGCCTCGGCGGTTTCCATTGGCGTTGTCGGCTCGTTGCAACCTCCGTCGGCCTCGCAGGCCAACGACTTCCTGCGCAGGAGATGTGACGGTGAATTCGTCGGCAGATTCGGATTGCACGAGACGGGAGAGGTTTCGCAACTGGCTTGTCGAGGACCGCCCAAGTTCTTCGATATCGTCCCGGGCAAGGTGGGTGCTGGGCGGGTGATGTGATGTTGGGGAGTGTGGGGGCCCAGCGCCGGTGCGAATCGAGTCGGATCTCGTCAAGAGCATCGAGTTGGGGCGCATCGGAAGGGCGCGGGGCGGAGAGACTGGAGAAGAGTGGACATCGCTCTGGGCCAGCGACAGCCTACCGATGTCGATGCTCTGGCCACGGTCATGACGGTGTGAGTTATGGCTGTGTGGCGGCGTTGCAGGCGGTGTGGATGCTGGGACATGAGGAAGTGGACGGAGCGACTGGCGAGCGGAGCTGTAGAGGTTGTCCGAAGCCTTCTTGGGACTGGTCATTTCCCCGGCTTCAAAGGTGCGAGCTCTGGCTCTCACATCGCTCTGGGCACGTTTGTGGTTGGGGGCGGGAGACCCGTAACCACTCGAGGCGGATGTTGACTGGCTGTTGGCGCTGTGCTCGGAAGCGTGCGAGTAGCCTGAGGAGGCAGACGACGATGTTGTTGAGGGGAAGCGGTTGATGGTGGAGGAGGATGGTGAGGTGGTGGCGGCGAAATCGATGGTGTGCGACTGACGAAGCGGATGAGGGTGATGTTGAAGGTGAGGTTGGGTGTGAGGCGGAGTGTGGTGATGTTGGAAGCGGGACGACATTGTTGACGGCTGGCCTCTGCGTGTCGTCGTCGGCCAAGCCGTAATCTCGGTCAGGGCGGTTGGTCCTGGGGCTCTTGAAGCGTCTCTTGCGGGCTGGGGAGAATAATCCACAGTGTTGATGACGTTAACGCATGATTTCGAGCGGTGCTCGGCGGTCAGAGGAATGTTTGTAAAGTCGGACTGGGCGTGGGGCATGGAGCCATCCAAGACATGCGCTCGCTGCTGGGTGCTGTTGGCGGTGGTGTTTCTGCTGGGCAGCTGGCAGCAGGTGTGTGTGGTATGGAGGGAGTACCGTATGGATGGGGAAGGTACAGGATGGATGGGAGAATGAGGTATGGTGGAGAGTAAGAGAGAGCACTACCAAAATATTAGGGCGTCGAGAATGCCAATGCCGTCACCGTGCTCTGAGATGGTTCATGTTTCCCCCAACAAGCACAAATGTCAATAATGCACAAGAAAATGGCCTGCGAGGGAGGTCATCCGCCGGCACAGCGGGGCCTTCCAGCCTGTCAAATGCCGTAGTAAACAAACACCGGGCCAACGGCCTAGCAACGGTGGCTGCCGTCCCCATTGGCCATCACCGCCACCCGCTCCACTTTATACCCGACCTCGTCCTTGCAACTCTGAAATGTACCCAATGTCATCAGTTCATGCGGATCAACCACAAACACACTGACTTTGCGTCGCTTGGGAGGGCCACCAATCAATCTGATGAATCGCGGTTGCTACATCCACTTTCTTGAGTGATGCGCCCAAGAAAGCCGGGGATCCCCATCATCAACATCGTCGGTTCACTCCGCGCAGCCGAAATTGAGAGCATCCGTGATCCGTCAATGCTGTGGTGCAGGGTAGGTTGAGCGCTCAGTCGACGTATGGTGACAGTTTATGCAATCCCACATGCCAATGAATGCCATTGTCTACAGCTGATGGACAAGGGACCAATGGTGTGTTGGGGATGGGCCTATCATTCCTCAAAGTAGTTGAGCGATCCACACGTGAAACCTAGAGTGCGTCTTGGTGTTGGGCACATGCTTCGCATGGTCAACTCCGATCTCCTGCCTGGAGATGTCGGCCGTTTTACACAATATACGACGGGGGCTTCTGACAGACTACATCACATGGATAAACCCACACAATAGGGCCCTGTTTTTTTTTTTACACGACCGACGATGATATATATGGTCGTATCCGGAAGTAATAAATACGAACAAATCAGGGATAACCACGCCCTCGGACGAAGAACTAGAAGCAAGTCTGCTTGAACTTTCTCCATGTTGGGAATGATTTAAGAACAAGATGCGCCATGATTTAAAACTTCCAATGCAGGGCTGGTATAAAGAAGTTGTCTGTCCAACATGGCAATCATCGTGGTAGTGGATTGTTCCGACAAAGCAGAGCGAGAAGGCTCAGAATCCCAATGGAATGATGCCCCAGTATATTACTATGGAGCGACGTTCGCTCAGTGTGATTTACCGCGACACGGGGCTGGGACAGAAGAATGGCTGACCGGGACAGGATAGACTGACTATTCCTGCGCTTCCGGATACTGGTAGCTCGTGCTGACTATTGGTCGCTGTTCTAGATCGTCGCGCAGGGTTTGCTGCCGGATTGGCGTTCTGAGACATCGAACATCATGGGTGCCAGAAGGAAGCAAAGCAGCAAGCGATGAGTCTACTCCAAAAGACAGAAACCATCAACCGCAATTGAATTAACACAGATGGAGTCGTTGGCAATGAGCTCACAAGTATGGATACTTGGTTGAGTCGCTGCTCGTTAGTCTTTACTTGGCGGGGTTGCATGAGGTCATCCGTGCTGGATGGGCCAACATCAATTGGCCAGAGCTCCTGACCCATCTCGGTCGCAATCAGAATCGCCCCAAACTTTGACCTAGCCATTCCCAACTTCAACCACTCAACACCTCAAAACACCCCGCGACGGCCTCAATCCCTTTGCTGCATCTCTGCTGGCCACAGGCGAATTCACTAATATAGAGAGACCGAGCCTTGAAGTCGCAGTGGCCACCATGGCCTCCAAGCAACGGCCCTCCGTTCTGGTATGATCATGATTTGAGCTCTCAATCCTCAATCTACGTGCTCACTATATTCGCACAGGTTACGGACGCGAGGGAACGAGCCAGCCCCAGACGCAGTCTTCAGCGACAGGACACTGGCACCGGCCCACCCGGTACCCCTGCGCCTATGCGATTCATGACCGTCGACAATGTCCTCCAGTACAACACCCAAATCCCTTCTGGTCAACCTCGCGGCCCCCCTGTCCCGATTCCTCGGGCCCAATCTGCCGCGGCTAGCACCCTCGGGAGCCGAAGAGTTTCGACTGGCGGACTCCCAAACGCGCAGTCACGAACTGGCAAGCCCATGCCTTCGCGCACGACAAAAATCAGCGAGAAACTTGTCCTCTTACCCGAGACCGACCAGAAGGACGATGACGTCGACGACGAGATTGAGAGTGAAGCCGTCCTGGCGAGGAGACTTCAGGATCAAGAGAACCGACCTCTTAAAGATGAAGAGTTGGACGTGCTCAGGAAGAGAGGTGGGATCCGCGGGAAGAGCTACGCCGAGAGGCTGCCAAAGATGCAGAGGACGGAGAAGGTCAGCAGGTTGACGGCCTACTGCACCGCACAAGCATACAAAGTCAAGGCCACAGCGGAGTTTTTGCGCAAGAAGCATGAGGCGAAGACCAAGTTGTACGACGACTGCCTCTACGTCATCTACGCGCTGCCGCTCCTCAATGGCAACGATGGTTACCGCGTCCGCAGCCGGCCCATCCTCAAGACGCCTGGCACGGGCAAGACAGTGCTCGACCTTGAGATCGAGCGCAGCGAACAACGCGATCACCACGAGGGCTACTTTGAAGACGACGCCTACATGAGCTCGAGTCCTAACCGTGCCCCCTCGGTGCCCTCACGCTTCAGCGACCCGCCAGTCACGTCCGAGGATCATGATAACCCCTTCCGCCATGACGACGACGTCTCGCAGTTGAACCGGCTCGCCCCTGACACTAAGAACTTTGCTGAAATGTTCGTCTACTCTTACGGTGTTGTTGTCTTTTGGAACTTCACCGAGCACCAGGAAAGGGATATCTTGGCGGACCTCACCTTCGCTGACGCTGACGCCACCGCCGAGGGTGGCCTCAGCCTGCTCACACGACCGCTGGACCAGGACGACTACGAGACTGAGGAGTTCCACTTCGAATACAGTGCTGACATTAAGCGCCCGCGCGTCTTCAACGACATGATCACCCTCCTGCCGCGCTCCGACCACATGATCAAGCTCACCATCAGCCACGCCATCGCCCAGAGCACCCGCTTGTGCTTCTTCGAGGAGCGCATGAGCGAGACCATGATCGATGCGCAGGATGTCCCCAAGACTCTTGCCCTTACAGGAGAGCTTAACATGACGCGTACGGAAATTGTGCGGATGCTGGGACGTCTGTTCAAGAGCCGCGTTGAAATTAATCTTTGTATGAACCTCCCTGATCACCCGCTATCTTTTCCTCCACCTGAATAACTTGACTAATAAACCTCAAAGCTTCTAACATTCTTGATGTACCCAACTTCTTCTGGGACGCCGAGCCGACCCTCCACCCCCCTGTATGCTGCCATTCGTGAGTATCTCGAAATCGACCCCCGAATCAAGGTCCTCAACGAACGCTGCCGCGTCTTCCTCGATCTTGCCGAGATACTCTCTGACTCGGTCGCCTCTGCGAAAATGAGCGCTATTACATGGATCATCATCGTCCTCATCGTCGTGAGTATTATGGTTACCGTCGCAGAGGTCGCTATCCGCGTTGGCGTGCTTAGCAAGGCTAAGGCATCCCCCGCCCTGCTAATGACTGCTCCTGTCATCGGCGTAGCGGGGGATCAGGTCGTGCCATTGCCACCGAGCGATCTCGAGATGCTGGCCCGCACCCTCGGCCTTGAGGCCAATGCTACCGTCGATGATGTCCGAGAAGGAATCTGGGCACTGCAAAAGGATAGCTTGCGCGACGCGCCCTTCGTGCAGGCCTCCTACGACGGCATCTGATCCCTGGTGTTCCTACACCATTTTCAACATATTCTTTTCCCTTTGTATCTTGTTCCTCGCATAGCACGGCGCAAAATGGACCTGGGCTGGGTTGGTTAGGTTGGGTTTTCTTAAAGTGTTAGTATATTGAACGTATTTCCGGTGTCTACTAGATCATGAGCAGTCATCATTCACTCAGGCTCACGACCTTGACTGCTCAGCCAAATGTTTAATACAATCAATTCAATTACTGTTTCTCTTGGCATTGAAGGTAGTGTCAGCTATGTTGTGACAGTTCTTACCACACTGCATGCTTCGATGTTTCTCCTGACATTGAACGAGGCAAAAAGAATACCCCGAATTCAAACAATTTCTCGACCTTACATATGAAAGTCCGAAGGTTTAGAGCGATATCACAAAGAGAGAAATGTGGATGAGGTGATTGAAGTTACATCTATTCGTACTTTAAAAATGCATACCCTATCCAAAAAAAACTAAACAATTGGGTTTTAATAAAAGAAAACCCCGGGCAGAACCTGAGCCCGCCTCGTTCCGAAAGCCATAGCCCCCATGATCATGACAAGAAACACCCTTGACCCCCCTCTGCCGGTGGGGATCGTCTTATGATAGATACAACAGTGGTGAACGTGCTATACTAGAGATCTGTAACAACCTCGAATGAGATCCTAGAAGCAAGACGCCTAAAGAAGTGATTCCCCTCGTCTGTCCCCCTCTCTCCGTCTCATCTATAAAGCCGTTGATTATTAGAAGAAAGGTATTTTTGTCCCGACTACATGCCGTTACCGGGTGTTCTGGTCGACGGGCTTGTAGGCGGCCTCCTTGGCCTTCTTGGCCCGGTTGTCAAGCTCGGCCTTGCTGTAGATAGCGGCACCAAGCATAGTGACACCCATACCGGCACCGTTGAGCTTGTCGACGGTCACATTGAAGAGAACGATGCCAAGAGCGACAGTGAGGCACTGCTTGAGGTTACCGCAAATGGTCATGGTGAGGGCACCAGCAAGCTTGTTGGTGTTGAACGACGAGATGTTGAGGAGGAGAGCGAGGAAACCGTTGCCGAAGAGGGAGGCAAAGGCAGGAGGGAGAGAAATCTCGCCAGAGGTGATGAGCTTGTGGAAGCCACCGACCTCACCAGTCGCAACGGCGCAGGCAAGAGCCTGGAGGGCAGCGAGAGGAGACATGCGCATGAGGAACTCGACGGGGGGAAGGGCGAGGGATCCGGTCATGAATCGGTTCGTGACGACAGTCTGTAGGTCAGGTTAGGGACTAGGAGCGGCAGAGGCGGGGAGGTCATCATACCTTGAGGGCAGCCAGAACAACACCGAGGATGGTGAGGAGGAAACCAGCATCAGAGAAGGTCATCTCGCCGAGGGTGGTCATGGCGGCACCGATGATGAGGGGGAGGAGAGAGAGGTAGGTCATGGTGCTGTAGGTGCGGCCGTACCAGACGCGGTAGATGAGGATGGTGAAGATCGGGCACAGCATGCGCATGGTCTGGTAGAATGGGACGGAGACCATGGCCAGCGACAGGTTGGAGACGGCGATGTTGGCGGTGAAAAGCGCACTGAAAGCGACGAGAGCGAGGTTCTCACGACGTCCCAGTCGTGACAGCTTGAAATAACCCATGTGCATCATGGCATATGTGCCAAGGCAGGCAAAAGAGGCGTGCAAGAAAGTCAGCAGCCAAGGGAAGTGGAACTGAGGCGCAGGCGCGACGTCAGCATTGGTTTCAGAATCGTCTCCGACTGCATTGACCAGAAAATGGTTGAGACGGAGGTGTCGGGCGCCCATATGAGCGTGGAAGGAATTCGACTTACCATGCCGAGGACCAGCTTGTTGTAGAGAGTCAGGAGGAGTGAGAAGAAGAAGTAGGTTCCGAGCCAGGCGAACTTGACGGTGCTGGCGACAGAGTACTCGTGGTCGAGGTTCTCGCTCTTGGGGGGTTCGGCGCGACCGGCATCGTTCTCAACGTCGACTTGCTCGCCCTTTGTCTCGAGCTCCCTCTCCTCTTGGGTGAGGAGCGGGACGGGCTCCTCAGAGTCGCGGCGGGACATGGTGAATGCCTTGGGTGGTTGTGGGAGTGATTGATGATGTGTTGGTATAGTGGCGAGATGCGATCGTGTCTTCGTTTATTGTCGTCAAGCGAGAAGCATAATCTTGCAGGCAAAGATCGAGTATAGCCGAGCAGAGATGTGCAGAGACGTCGCGAATCCGGGTGGATGGATTAGGGATGCGACGGTTGGATGATTGATCGATGTGGTGAAGGTGATGGTGGAGGTGGGAGGTGGGAGATGAGACGCGGGACAAGTCGAGAAAAAAGGCCAGACAAGGGAGACAAGCGAGTGTCAGAAGCGAGTGATTGGGCCAAACGAATTGCACACACGCACAGTCTGGGAAGACGCGATGCACAGGGACAAGCCGGGACTCCAAAGAACGGTATCGATGTGGATGAGTCGTTCCAGCAAGATGCAAAGGAAGATGGAGGAAGGGAAGGGAGATAGATGGAGGGGGACGGGAGGAGGGATGCGAACGAATGCGCAGAGTGAGTGAGGGTGACTGAGCAATCCGCGGAAAGGACAGGCGGCTGACAGGACTCCTGTCAGTGGCGCTGGTACTTTGGGGAACCTGGCTGGCGCTGACGTGCACTGTGCGCCGCGCTGCCGAGGAGGAAAAAGGGATGCCCCGGCCAAGGACGCGCGCTGTCATGCCCAGTGCGGATATAACATTGCAACATGCCGGTAATTAGTTGCTGGTCTGGCTGCTAGCGCTTTGCAACTGGGGGGCAGGTATTGTGGCGGCGCCGGACGGTTGGAGAACTGGCCTGAGCCAGCCGCCACTCTGTCCAGCGAAGGGCAGACCCCACCGTGCCAAACTGCACTGTGTGGGCACTGACTCCCCACTAGCCGTCGACTCAGGGCCACCCACCGACATCGACTCCTGACTCTTGATTTCTCCCTCTCGACTCGAATCCTCCTCGCACCGCGTCCTCTGTGTGCCCACGTGAGCGGTGCCGAGTGGCCGAGCGGCACCACCGTATAATTTGCCCGTCAATCAATGAAAGGGCGCACTTCCCCATTCCGGGTGAGCTATTAGCAGGTTCTCGACTCCTTTGGCTCCTTTGGATCCTTTGCCTCTACATAGTACGGAGTACAGTGCCGGGGCATGGATGCAGACTCGCCTCGGAGTGTGGGACGGACTAGCACTGTACGCGTACATTACATGTTTAGTCGAGAAAAAAAGGGGGATGAGGATCGCAGCGTGGGTCTTCTCTGGCTTCTTGGTGCCACTAAAATCCCAGCAGAGCCAAAGAGGCGTCGGTTTGGACCAATCAGATGCCCCCAACCACACTCCCATCCATGAACTTCTGCGCAGTGCCTGGCCGCTGGCCTCCTCGGGGAATGAGGACATCCTGGCTTAGGGTTCAAGGGAGCATTGGAGTGCAAAATTGCATGTCAGCATATCAGCCTCGGGAATCAGACACGTTTGATGAGCTGTATTGTTTTAATTGACTATACGCATAGTACTGCTCTTCCTTCTATTGGTGTTAATGATGGGGCCGTAAGGAGAGTTTCTGTTTACGAGCTTTATTTTCATATTCTCCGGATCCGCGGAAGTACCATATGGTGTACTCCGTACTTGAACATGGGTTAGAAGTGGACATCAATTAGACGACTGGCTTTGCCCAGTTGATAAGGATCCGACAGAGGCAAAGCAGCAGGTAGGCCGAGAAAGGAAATAAGCGGACATGAAGCGAACCCGAAAGTCCAAAAATCCAATAACCAGGAACTGTTCCTGCTTGGCTGATGCGGGATGGAGTGAACAAGTGGCCAATCCCAATCTCATACCGTCTCAATTGGACGCGCCTCCCTGGTCACTGCTCGTCTACTGGATTGAGATGAATTCCATGCACGATCCACCACTCATGCTTCGTATTATGCCCTGTGTTGTACCTACGATGCAGATCACTCATACTGTGCTGCTGATGCGATTAAGGGCAGGGCAATAATTGCAGCCCCGTTTCGGCCAGCCTGGCCTTCCAGCCCTACCTATCTAAGCCCGCCAGCTTCCTGGATTTCTGGAGTTTCAATATTCCGCCACAACATTTTCCAGCTTTTGGGTTATAGTGCTACTTTATCTATTGCATGCATATTCCCATGTGTGATACTGTCTCGCGCCGGTACCTGTCTTTTCAAGTCTGTACCACAAAGCAGCTCCAAACAGGCATGGGGAGTGGTGACAGAGCAGGGAAGCATTACAAATCTCTTGAAAATTCCCCAAATCGGTGGACCATTGCGTCGCAGATTAGCCCCCTTGTCGAGCTAAGGAGCCTTCCGGCCCGCGGCTGCCTTTGACGCGCATCTCCAATGCTTCTGCCCCTGACATCTACGTAGTAGAGCACCGTGCAGCCAGTGGCAGCCACTGACAGCCCCATGGTTCCTCACCACGTGTGGCTGTTCATCGGCCAGTGAAGGATGCCTGGGTGTGTGTGTGGATGGTTGTTGCTGACTCACCATGTTCTTACTCTGAAGTCGTGAATTTGAATCAAGGGCTGCGCTGCGATGAGACGCGTTTCCCAGGTGTGTGGCGCGTGTGTCAGATGGGTCAGGGCAGCCGTTGAATTTTGCCACTACCGAGACCGTTGTGGCTTTTTTTTGGGATATTGATCCCGTGTGCCTCACGGCAACTCAATCTTGTCATGACTTCATCGGAGATGGATTGGTGGATTTGTTGGCTGAGTCGCAGATTGAATGCTGCGCTTTACGAAGAAGGAGTGGATTGGCCGACTAGGAGAGGAGGACTTGCTGGTCTCCGCCAGTACGCCTGTCATCATCAGTCTGCCTTCGCTCGTTTCACCGATTCATCCGTGAGATCTTAGGCCCGTTGTCCATGCCATCAGCGATACGAGCCTGATAACCGAGAAAAGCCTAAAGCCAAGATCTCTACTTCTAATATTGGCGTTCACAGATCTAAAATAGCCACCCCTCCTGACAAACCTACCTCAGTTGTCGGGACTGATGGGTGAGATGTCGCAAGATTCGGAAATGACACCCACACCCGTATGGTAACAATCCAGCCCCTAAATTCCGTGGCGCTTGTCGGTTCAATAAAACTATGATATAGCTCACAGTCTTAGATAGAGGGTCGGAAGATGAAGGGCCGTAATTACCAGGGATCAAGGAGGCTCGTTGGGCACTGCTTTGAGGCTATACTCCGCACGTGCAATGTCAGGCGGCCACAGCAAAAAAGTTCCCAAAAAGTCAACATCACGTGACAAGGATGGCAAGCAGTTGGGAGTGGGAATTGGTTGTGCAGGAAATTCATTTGCTCCAGCGATAAGATGCGACAGGTTGTTTGCCGTTAAAAATCTGCATTCAATTAATCATCTGCAGCACGCGTGGTACGTACAGTACATTGAGGATCGGGCCGGAGGCCGCCTCTTGGTCCTAGTATCCATGCTCGACATCATCGCTCAACGGGCCGGCCAGTCCCCGGGCAGCGGGAATGCAGGGCAAGGGATAGCGGGTGGAGGGTGGAGGGTGGAGGGATTGAGGGGATGGGTGGACGGGAGGGAGCCCGGTTTGGGACAGTCTGGACGGGTTGGAGGGGTCCGGGCCACCTGCAAACTCACCTCACCCACCTTCTAATCTTCCATCCACCTAGGTGTGTCCGCCGGCGAGCGGCTCGCCCTGGCCGGACGGGGACGGTGGACGGGGGACCGGGATCTCTCCACATCAGCCCTACCCATCTCCAATCTCCAACCCGGACGGTGCCGCTACGTAATTACTACCACCGGGAGGGAAAGTTAGCCCCCGCGATTAGTCCCCGCGATCCCGCTAAGCTTCTTGACTCTCCACGCGAAACGACAACCTCCATCTGCTGTCCAGGCAGCGGATGGTTGTGGGAGGAGGCAACAACGACAACATGCGCCGCTCGATCGGCCAGTCCCGGACGCATAGAAGACGGTCGAACAAGGGGGGTAGCCTCTCCCCCTGCAAGAGCCCGGTCACGCACCACGGGAGTTGCGACCCCCCGACCAAACCGTCTATGTGCCGAGCTCGCTGTTTGCCGTCGTGGACGACCACGACAACGAAGGCACAGCAGCACCACGGCTTCGTGTTTGAGACGCAAATACATTTCCGTCAGCGAATGAGTCACCAGCTGACATTTCCTCCCGTCTCTTACTAGGCGCGGGCTGTCAGTATGCTTCCAGCGCTTTCCCCAGGCTGCCACGGGCCGCCCCCAAGGTTCCCCGGGCTTGTGGGATGCTGGAATGCGACCAAGGGCATGACCTGGCAGAACAATGCGCTGGACCTCAACACGGCATGGCATGGCATGGCTTGGACCCGAGCCGACGGGCGTGGAAACGCGCCGACCCTCCCTCCTGTTTCTGTCGGAACCGTGCGGACCAGAACGGTCAGGGCGAACCACGGTCTGGCACCCCTTTGGTCGACTGCTTTCGACTTGCACTTTGGCGGCAAGGCAAGACGGCGCGCGTGGACATTGTGACAGTCGCCGTTGACGATTTTGGGGGCCAAGACCACTCGCTGCCTGGTTCCGTCCCTCCCTCTCTGCCGGAGTGGTACATTCTGCATGCTTTTCTTCTGCCTCGACACTTGCACTGCCCCGGGCACAGCCAATGGATCTCCCCCTTGCCGGTCGGAGGGGGGGGAGGAGGCACAAGGAGGCACAAGGAGGCACAAGAAGGAACAAGGAGGCGGAGGAGGCGGAGGCGTGGGATTGGGCAGCGCCTTTGGGCATTGGTGTTGGCGTCGCAACGCCTTTTTTCGACTTTGCGACGCCGCACCGCCGGGTTTGTGTGCGTGCGACCCAGTTTCCATTTGCCAGCTTCCTCCAATCGAGGTACCCCATACCTCGCCCGTCACTCACCGGGACCCGTTCTGCAGCAGCCAAATGTAAAATGCCCACTCCCTCGGGCCAGAGATGGGCCAAAGATGGCCCACCCAGGGGCCTTCCGCGGGCTAGGCCATGGGTTAGTCCAGGGTCACCCATCATGGCGTTGCTGCCTCTGCGCCGTGCGCCGTGCCGGGAGGCGGTAACTGATACCAGCCGATGACTCCCTCGTCGTCATGGCCGCTGTCCGCCAGCAGAATAATCCCATCGCACGGCAAGGATGCGCACACGCACACACACCTTTCTCACTCGGAAACAGGTAAAAGAGAGAATTCCCCCCTTTGTTCCATGCGCGAGGCGTTTCCCCGTTAGATGCGAGGCAGCAGTCCGTCAGTCAGTCCGTCGGTCCGTCAGTCGTAAAGTGTCGGTGTCGCCCGCCTTTTCTTCCCTTGCCATCGCATTCCGGCCCCTCCCCCCATTCCAGCCAGGATTTTTTTCTCTCCCTCCCACACCCGACAGTTGATAAAATATCAACCCGATCTTTTTTTATTTTTTCCCTTGCAGCCCGACCTCATTTCCCGGCGCAGCTCACACACACCCCCGGGAATTTTACCTTCTCATCCCTTTTGTGTGCTCGTCTCGGTCGAGGAAAACTCTTACTTGGCCCCAAGTCTGAGTCACTGCTACACTGCTGCACTGCTGCGCGTTGAGCCCTCTACTCCTTATATACCCGTTGCCCCCATCTGCGCTTGTCGCCCTACCACCGGCAATCTTTGGCTCGCGTCACTCCCGCTCCCACCCCTCCTTGAGGCCTGCCCAACCGCCCCTCGCAATTCGTCCGCGCCGCCTTACTCCTGCCAGACCACGCCGTCGTTGGGCAGCGCTGCATCGCAGTCCTAGCAAACACCGAATCACCAGTAAACACAACATCGTCGCATTTTTTTGTGTGCGGGCGATCGTTCGCAGCTTGTTGCCATGCCGCTGCACCAGAGGTCCTCTGTCGCCTCCGGCAAGAGGACAAGCACTGCGGGCCACTCTAGCTCATCCTACGGCCGGCACGTCCCGCAAACTCCCGTTGATAGGGCCCACGAAGTCGACGAGTTCGACTACGAATATGGCTACGACTCCAAGCTCCTCCTCGATGACTTGAGCAAGGCCAACGCTGCTCTCAGCAAGATCAGCTCCGAAAGGGACAAGCTCAAGGCCGCATTCGAGGCCGCCAACCGCAAGCTCGGTGAGAACGTCGTCTCCTACCGCGAGCTCAAGGCCCAGCTTGAGGGCACCCGCTCTGAGGCGGAAGTCCTCAAGGAGGACATCCGTACTCTCAAGGAGGAGAACCGCACCATCAAGGAGGAGAGCCGCACGGCCAAGGAAGAAATCCTCACCCTGAAGGAGGAGAATGTTTCCTTGAAGGAGGAGAACCGTACCATCAAGGAAGAGAACCGTACCTTCAAGGAAGAGAGCCGTATCTTCAAGGAGGAAACCCGCACTTTCAAGGAGGAAATTCGCTCCTTCAAGGAGGACAACCGCACACTCAAGGACAACAACCGTGATCTTAAGGAGGAGACCCATGACCTCAAGGATGAATCTCACCGCCTCGCTGATGACAACGACCACCTTACCACCGAAAACCAACGCCTTGAGTTTGAGCGCCATGACTATGAGCAACGACTCATTGGTCTCAAGGCCAAGCACGAGAATCTCACCATGCGCTTCAACGCCCTCAACGGCCAGGCCCCTCCATCTGCAATGACCAGCCCTATGACCACTCCCCCATTGACCGTCGCCATCCCGGAGCGTACTAAGACGGCGTCGCGCCCCTCCAGCAAGGCGTCGAGCAAGACCTCCAGCAAGGTGTCGAGCAAGTCGACGACCTCGACCTCTAGTAAGAAGGAGCCTCGTGAGGAGCGCAACCGTGACCGTGAACGTGAGGAGCGACACCGTGAGCGTGCTGAGCGTGCCGAACGTGGTGAGCGTGCCGAACGTGGTGAACGTGCCGAACGTGGTGAGCGTGATGAGCGTCCCCGCCACCGTGCCGACAAGGAGAAGTCCGACGCCAAGGCTGATAAGGAGCGTTTGTCGAAGCGGTTCGATGAGAGACCCTCCAACGGCAACCGTGGGACTGCTGGTAGTTTTATTGAAGGATGGGGACCTTCAGGTTGGTATCCGACGTACCCCCTGGTTCGTGACATTGATGCTTACACCCATGTGCCAACAGGACGCATGCAGGCACCCGCTCCCACAAAATCCCACAAGGGCGCATATTCCAACGTGCCTCGTACAACCAGTGTCGTCACTCCTGGCCACTTCAGCAGCGACAGCAGCGCCTTTGATGATGAGGCGTACGAGGATGGTGCTTACCACCCGTACCCCATCGTCAACTAACTTGCTTCATCGCACCGACCTGTATCTTCGCAATTCGACTGATTCCTGGGCAACACCGGCAGTACATCGATCTTGTTGCGGACATTGTACACTTTCACGCGATCCATTTCATCATCAGGATGATGACTGGATCAATCATATCACGACCCTCCATGACAGATCTATGGCGAACATCGGATTGGGCTCCGTCGCGGACCCACTCGGGTTGTCTTCCCCAGTCTCGCCGACGATCGGACACCTTATCTCGGCTCCATGAGTCAGTGGGGCTTCCGGTAGAATGGACCCCGGTCCATTACCACCCTGCCGTCATTTCCCCGCCCCATCACCATTCCGGATTTCGGACAATGATTCACTGCATCGTCGCCTGGACACCAGCATTCCAAACCCCTCAACTTACATATATGCTGCTCAGACCTCGCAACGACACTTGGATTGCACCCTATCCGTCTGTTGATTCTGGATTGACCACACTACAGCTCGACAACACCGCATCATGAAGCTCTACCCATCCATCAGCGAGGAGCTCGCCCAATGGGTGCAGCGACAGCCCGTCTTCTTCACCGGGTCGGCGCCAACCCTCGGGTCCCATATCAATGTGTCCCCCAAGGGACTCACGGATGCTCACTTTGCTATTCTGGGACCTAACGAGTGCGCCTATATTGACCGCACCGGCTCTGGATGTGAGACGATTGCGCACTCGTACGACAATGGGCGCCTCTGTCTGATGTTCATGAGCTTCGGACCTGCACCTCGAATTGTGAGGTTCTTTTGTCAATCTAAAATCGTTGAGTGGGACGAGCCCGCTTTTCCAGACTTGGTCCGTCGGATCGCGAAGGGCAAGCGGGCGGCATTTGATGGTGCCAGAGCGGTGGTGGTGGCCCAGGTCTTCGAGGTTCAGACAAGCTGCGGCTTTGGTGTGCCTCGGATCAAGAAGGGGATATATTCGTCCGACGAGGCTTTGGAGAAACCAGTGGAGGAGATACTTCAGGAAGGTGTGGATGGCAAAGTTGACGAACTGGCGGTGTTCGAGGAGCGGCCGACCCTGGACGCATGGGTCAAGAAAAGAGTCGAAAACAACACGGTGCAAGAGTACCACAACGAGACGAATGTCACAAGCATGGATGGCCTCCCGGGGCTCAAGGCAGCACGCCGGGGAGTTGGAGAAAAACTGTGGGTGGGTGATACAAGAGCGAGGATGAGGAGGGTTTTCGCACAACGCGAGGCGATTGTGCTGGGATTCAGCCTTGCGGTGATGGTGTACGTTGTTATGATGGGATTGGGTGTGTTGGCATAGGCAAGGCAAGACATGGGGATGAATGGATGGATGGTTAGATGGATGGAAAAGGGATGGAATGGAATTCAACTGGCGCATGGGGGTTTGGCTTTTAAAAATAGGTGGGACGCACCAAAGGGATGGATATACACTCAGGATACCATAGGGATATAGACTTGTGACTATTTATGTATCGGGATCAGCACCCGAAGGGAATCGTTTCCCATTAGCTAGGGCAGGATAGCCAGCTGGATTATGTTTTTTAGATAATTGTCGAATTGGAAATTTTACCTCATTTTCTCATGCAGGTCCTCCCGTCGCATATGATGGCTTGTGCGCCTCTGCTACAAGTGAAACACGCCCTGAGCAAGCCACGGCCCACCATGCATGAGCTGTCAACGCAGTCGGGCGCTTCGCTCTTTGATTTAACATTAAGAGCGAAAACCCCAGGATAATCGTATCGTTCGCACGTGAGTATTTGTTACGCAATGCTTGGCTCTGTACAAAAACCCGAGGGTGTGGCTACACAGTTACCTATGGTGGAGGGAAACGGTGCCGGGTCCCCTCATCACGGTCAACAACCCAGGAAACAGGGCTGGTAAGGCAGACGAACCCAATCTCGGAGCTTAAGTCTTGAGGTTAAAAATAGTAGTGCTTGTCCGACGTACAAACCATATCACACAGTAGCCTTACATATCGACGGAACAGGTGCAATAATTGCCTCTATCTCGCTTTAGGGCTGCAACCTCAGACCCCGTGGCTTCGACGCCCTGTCGCCCATTAATCAAAGTCTGCCGCTGGAACCAATGGCAATGCACAGGTGACCAACCTGGGGGCCGTCGCAAGGTCGCATCTCCGCGCATCCAGGGTCGAGCTGAACAAGCACCGGCCAGGGGTCACTCGCCTGCCGCTCTCTACCCTCTCAGCAGCACCGCAGCCACTTGCGGGTGCACGTCCCGTGGCGGTCTAGTGCGCCAGCATACGTTCATGGCGCCGGTTTACCTCCTAGCTACTGTGGGCTGTCACACTTGAGCTGCGCGCAGGAGATTGCTTCGTCCTTCCTACCGCCCTGCGACCCCCGCTGCGTGCGGCTGACGCCGTGGGCGTGGGTTAGGCAGACTGGAGTGGTTAGCATGTTGTATATAGATCTGCCCTGGGGACGGTTTCCTCTGCGAAACTTGCGTCTAAGTCAAGCTCGTGAGGCACGCGCAGTCAACCCAGCACCAGCACGAAGATCAACTATCAATTATGAGCATCAAGCGTTCATCATGTGCGGAGATGTGGGGGGTTGAGGAAAACTCCCGAGGTTGGAGGATATGGCTGCTCTTTGCTGTGTTTCGTAAGTTTACAGTCTCTTTGGTCTCGTCTCGGGGGCAGGTTGCAACATGGACAGACCATGTTCCTAGGGTTGCCGAGGAAGGAAGAGAATATGGAAATCAGGAGAGAGAAAACAACAATGGAGCAGATCAAGTCAGAGCAAGACTAACACAAAGCTCCAACAGTCGGGTTGATTGTCAACTTCATCGCCGTCCTGGGATGTCTCTCCGACACCACGAGCTCTATCTTCCTGTACAAGATTGAACAGACCGACCTCCTCGCCGCTGTCGAAGTCGTAACGAACCGCTCCGCCGAGACATTCAAGAATCCCGCTCTGCCAGAGACCTGGTACTGGGGTCTCTCAGGTCAGTCCCCTCGCTTGCCCTCCCATGGCGCGCTGCACCACTGACGTCTCTCACAGGAGTCTGCGATTCCAACCACAACTGCAAGACGGCCTTCCCCCCGATCTTCTCCCTCGGCGGCATGGTGGAAAACTCCCTCAAGGCGGAGATCGGCGACGACAAAGATGCCTACGCCGAAGCCATAGCCCCCTGGGCCTCTGTCATCCGCTCCTACGGCATCGACGGCTCCTCCAGCACCAAGGCCAGCAAGCTGCACGACGAGCGCAAGAAATTCGTCCCCTTCGCCAAGGCGTCCGCCGCGATGGCCATTCTCGCTCTCCTCACTTCGGCAACCATCCTGATCGCGGCGGTGGCGACCATGTCCTCGCGTAGGATCCCGCTGTGGGCGCTCTACCTCGGCACCTTTGTCGACGGCATGCTGCTCCTCGCCGCGACCATTCTAGCCATGTACGCGCTTAAAAACGGGCCGCACTCGCTCCTCGAGTACGCCGCGTCGATGAATGGAACAACCTTCGAGTCGCAGGTGGTCTCGCCAGAGTACATGGGCCCGGGCATGTACACCCTCGTTGGGGGAGTGCTAGTCAAGTTCCTTGCCATCGCTGGCGTCTTCATCGGCTTCATAATATTTGGCATTATCTCGCTCGTGGCCGCATGCTTGGCCGTCGTATGTGCCTGCGCATGTTTGGGTGCAGCGGCCGGCGACCCAAACACCAGATACCGATGTAGCAACTGCGGCTATACAACAAGCTACTCCCCATCGTATAGCAATTGTAGCTCGTGCGGTGCCTACATTACATAGCGTTTTTATAGGAACCTCGATGGAAAGAGCGATGGGTCGGGCGTAAGGAATACGGATTTGAATAAGAGGATAACGACGGAACGTCATGTCATATGACTGGGTCTCTTCATCCCTAGATTGATACTTTAATGCTAGTCCTCATGCAACTCTCTCGTAAATGCGAGACGGACGGTTGGACGTCACGAATCCGCTACTGATCTAAAGTCGGCCTCCTGAAGATCCACGCTAGCGCTATGTGATCCCGCCACTGTGACGCTTGGTCTGACCTCCTCCTCATGCGTCGCCGGTAAATGGCTGACTGCCGTCCAATTCTCGCTACGCGACGTCCGACAGACAAGCCGACCGCCTCGTGTTGTGTGCGCTCCTTCATGTTGGGCCGAGGCCATGGCGAGACCGCATTCGGCTCGGGGCGGGTCAATGCTCAACGGCGTAATCGTGTAGATATCGCTTCTGCTCGATGCGCTGATGCTCTGAGATGTTCGAAGAAGAAAATCCCATATTTCTCCCTTCCCTCTTTCAACCGCCATTGCTCGCAGCCTGGTTGCTGTTCGCAGCATTGCCCTTGCCGCCTCCGCCTCGTCCGCGTCTGCCACGTCCGGACGACTTCTCTGGAGCCGTCGTCGACGCGGGGGCTCCTGACGCAGGAGCCGTAGTTGCGGGTTTCTTGTCTTTGCGCTCCAGGACCTGCACAGTGCCCTGGGCAACAGTGATGGGGCTGGCCGACACAGCCTTTACTAGACCTTCGTGCTCGGAAAAGTCCACATAGGCGAAGCCTTTGCGCTTGTCAATCTCCACAAACGTGATGGTACCAAAGATCTCAAGAGATTGCTTGAGAAGAGCCTCAGTGACCCCTTGAGAAGGGTTGGCATGCTTGACAAATCCACGGGTCGCATCGGGAGTGACAGTAGTAGGCTTTTTCTGGGATGATCCGGACTTGGTTGAACCGCCTTTCGGACCGCTTGGCGTGGCTGACGCCCCCTTTGAACCAGAGGCTTGAGTGGTGGCCTGCGGCGCAGCGTTCGGTGTTGATGGTCGGGAAGATTCAGTATCGACACCTTTCTTCTTGAGGAGAACCACAGGTGGGTTGGCGACACTCGAAGACTGTGCTGTCCCACCCTCTGTAGCCTTGCTGTTCTTCTCAGAGTTCTTGCCTCCTCGGGTCCTGCGACCCGGAGCCTGCGACTGTGACTTCTGTGCAGAAGCGCTGGCAGACCGGTTCTTGGGAGTTGGGGCAGGCGCATCAGTCGGCTTGGCGGGTGAAGCCGGTCGATCGGTAGCTGCCGGAGCAGCAGGCTCTTTGTTGGACGTGGATTTAGTATCTGTGTCCGCTTTAGCAGCATCCTGCCGTGCCTTTCTATGAGCACTGCCGGGGCTGAGGCCAAGGTCCCGCTGGAGAATCCTGGCGGCCGCAGCGATACCAGCCCGACGACTCTTGGGAACATCCTGAGCATTCGAGTCCTTGATCTGACTGGCCGCATTTTTGGCCGCAGCCGCGGCCTGCTCGGTAGCAGCCTTCTTAGTAAGAATCTTGACAGTCTCCTTGGGAGCCTTGTCTGACTTCTCACCCTTCTCACCCTTGCCCCTCTTCTTGGTTGACTCCTCGTCCTTAGAACCTCCCTTGCCCTTTCCGCCCCTGGATTCGCCCTTGGAGTTCTTGGAAGCTGCAGAGTCCTTGGCTTTGTTGGCCTTCTTTTCTTTGAGGTACTCAATTAATGGGGTTGTCGTAACCTTGGATTCTGCTTTGGAGATATCATCCGCGTCATCTGCATCGATGTTCTGATTTGGTGGCGCTGGGTTGGCAAGATCCTCGAGGAATGCCATGAACTCGGGATCCTGGTCGATAGTCCCTTGGCGTGCATCGGTACGCTTCTTGTTGCTCGGGATCTTCTTGTAGATGGCAAACTCAACCGCAGGTGGCCCGATAAGGGACGGGTTGTTGAAGGTGGCCTTGGCGTCCTCCCAGGTAGAAGTCCGGACAGAGTCGTTCAGAGCCATGATGTCATCTTTCCTCACGACATGAAGATAGGCGCGACCAGGCCGTGACGGCTTGGATGGACTTGATAGTCCATGTTAGCGAATTGAGCTATTCTGCATAAGAATGTACGGCGTACTCGTTGGAGATTTTCCCAGGCGCATAGGAGAACCAGTCGACTCTCCCCTTGCCAACATCCCATTCATTTCCCAGAATAGACGCGAACTCAGTTTGTGTCATCCCGGGAGGGAGGCGCCGGATCACGAGCTTCTCGCCTTCATTGTGAGGCTTAGTCTTGGCCGGCTTAGGGGCATCGCCCTCAGTCGCATTCTTCACCTTCGTCAGTTGGTGGGACAATTCTCGGTTGCAGATGGTAATTCTGTTCGCACCTTGGTCGCATCACCAGACTTTCCACCAGATCCTCTGCCTCTTCCTGGTTTGCTGGGCGCGTGATTCTCGTGAGAACCCTTGCCCTTGTTTGGGTCAGATATCAAAGTGACCTGTGTTTTGCCCTGTGCAGGAGCCCTCACCTTGCCAGATTCGTTGGCCTGGCTCGCTGGCGCGGGGAGAACCCCATTAGCCCGACGAGACAGGACTTGCGGAGCCTGTGTTGACATCTTGCATGCCGTAACAGTGCCCGAAGTGGCGTTGATCCTGTAAAAGGGACTGAATTGCTCAGGGACCTTGTAAGGCTTGATATGTCGCGGCCTTGTGCTGTGAATGCCCCGCCAAGCGCCAGTGGGGCGGATTGGGTGAATATGCGATTAGCCAGATATGATATCTCTATCACGTGCAACCCAACCCCACGGAAGAAAGAGTCTCTCCAAACGAGTTCAGAAGCCCGGATGAAGAGACCAAGACAGGAAAGGATTATTGACAAGTTCCAAGAGACAGCTGTGCATACATAAATCCTTGCAAAACTGCACCAGAGCGACGCAGAAGCGCAGAGCCAGTGGTAGCCGCCGAGGAATTCCCGGCGTCTCACGATCACACCCCTCCATTATCTAAGACCCACCCCCATTCGCTCCGCCGAGTTGTCCCAAGAGCCAGCCAGAGGGCCAAGGTACCTCCGCATCGCCTTGCATCGCTGGGCTGATATATATCCATATATCCCCCGCCGCCGAACTCTCTCACCTTTCTCTGCGACGGGGTATGCCATAACATGGCTACGAACGTACCTCGACCGGGCCCCGCCAACCTGGGGCCCAATGCCGGACTCGATGAATGGCTTGAGGAGGCGAAGCAGTGCCACTATCTGCCCGAGAGGGCCATGAAGGAGCTGTGCGAGAAGGTTAAAGAGATCCTGATGGAAGGTAAGATTTGGTGCCCTAGAGCTTGATAGGCCGCCCTCGTTGACGCGACATCGCAGAGTCAAACATCCAGCCGGTCTGCACTCCCGTTACCGTGTGCGGCGACATCCACGGACAGTTCTACGACCTCCTCGAACTCTTCCGAGTGTCTGGCGGCATGCCGGGCGAGACGAACGCCCAGGCCCCGAAGACGGCAACGACTGTCATAACCTCCGACGATATCGAACCGCCCACCGAGATCACAAACCCCAAGCTGAGGAAGAAGATAAAGTCTAGTGGTGATGGCCCCAGCAGCAGCGGAGCTGAGGGCGCAGAGGACCCGGAGGCCGATGAGGTAGAGGAGGACCCCGATGCCACGATGGCTGACCGCTTGGATTCTGGCGTCAGTGTAACCGCAACCCAGAGCCAGAGTGCGGACACCCGATACATTTTCCTGGGAGACTTTGTCGATCGAGGATACTTCAGCTTGGAGACGTTCACATTACTCATGTGCCTCAAGGCCAAGTGAGCTCTCCTCCGCCTGTCCATCAAGCCCATCTGGCTCCCTTGCTTACCAATCGTGCAGATACCCCGACCGGATAGTCCTCGTTCGTGGAAACCACGAGTCGCGACAAATCACCCAGGTTTACGGATTCTACGAAGAGTGTCAGCAGAAGTACGGCAATGCGTCGGTTTGGAAGGCCTGCTGCCACGTCTTTGACTTCCTTGTTCTGGCTGCCATCATTGATGGCGAGATTCTCTGTGTCCATGGAGGTCTGAGCCCTGAAATCAGGACTATCGACCAGATCCGTGTCGTTGCGCGAGCCCAAGAGATTCCTCATGAAGGCGCTTTTTGCGACCTGGTGTGGTCAGATCCAGAAGACGTTGAGACCTGGGCCATCAGTCCTCGCGGCGCCGGCTGGCTGTTTGGCGACAAGGTCGCGACGGAATTTAATCATGTGAACGGACTGAAGCTGATTGCGCGAGCGCATCAGCTTGTCAACGAAGGATACAAGGTATGGCAACTCCCTCACATCTCCACTGCCGACTCGCGCTGACCACAATCAGTATCACTTCCCGGAGAACTCTGTTGTAACGGTTTGGTCCGCTCCCAACTACTGTTATCGCTGCGGCAACGTCGCATCCATCATGGCTGTGGACAAGGACTTGAACCCCAAGTTTAGCATCTTTTCGGCTGTACCCGACGACCAGAGACACGTGCCCACGAACAGAAGGGGACCCGGTGACTACTTCTTGTGATGAGGGATGAAATACACGTAACGGATGGAATGATTCGGTGTTGCATGTAGAATAGCATAGGGTCAAGATACCCGTGGACTCTAGGTGAACTTCAGTGGGAAATCTGGTTGGTTAGAAACAGTAACAATTGACTTTCAGCAAAATGGGGCAAATGTTCGAGTTTGAAATCATGTGGCCATTAAAATGGCTCGCCTCGCTATCTTCACCTACAACAATATGTTCCAAGCTAGAATGACACTTCTGTTGAGGCCTTGAGAATCTTTATCTTTTCAGTGGCGGTGGTCGGGACTCGATCTTTTAGCTGCACGCATTTTTCACCCCTCACACAAAATGCCTAAGCCAAAGACGCCGAAGGCCAATCCAATCCAAACCGCTATCCAAACCTGGGTGGCCTCAGTACGACAGCCAGATGGAGACGAGGATCATAAGGTATGGCAAGATGGTCTCTTAAACAGCGCCCCTAAGCGCTTTACAATCTACGAGCCGATGGCGCTGCTTCCATCTGGTAGTTTCACCAATGAGACCTGGACAACTACTCTGGAAAGCGTCGGCCAGGATTCCTCCGCGCAGCTATGGTCTTTGATATTAAAGGAACTCTCGACTCAAGCTAAAGGCGTTTTATCGCATTTGGCAGCGAACGAGGGCATCCCTCTGCACAAAAATGGAGTGAAGGACGAGAACGTGCTGAGGAGCCCTAGTGGTCTGCGCATTCTCTACGGCGACTTTGGCCCTGCTCAAGCCACAACGGAAGCGATGTCAGAGGCCGACTTTGATAAGGCACTGTGGGTATCGACGAAACAGAACGGGATACTCCAGACATGGGCGCCGAGGTGGACCATGTTTAGTCGTGGTAACATCAAAGAGAAGGCAAGATTACTGGACATGGAGAGTCCGTCGGGCTCTGGCCTATGTGAGAAGCCCTGGGCCGTAGACCTCTATGCTGGCATTGGTTACTTTGTCTTTTCTTATGCCCGCTTAGGCATGAGAGTTCTTTGCTGGGAGATAAATCCTTGGAGCGTCGAGGGCCTGCGACGAGGCGCAAGAGCTAATCGGTGGAGCGTGAGAATTGTTCAGGGACATGAGTTGGAGTTGCCAGTTGAAGAAATTCTCGCTGGAGGAGACCAGATTATTGTGTTCCTTGAGAGCAACGAGGATGCGCTGGGGAGGATTCAGTCACTACAGGCGCAGGGCATGGTTCGAGAGATTCGGCATATCAACTGTGGCTTCCTGCCCACGAGCGAACCAACATGGAGGCATACATGGGAGATGTCTGCACCGTCAACCGAGACGTGGCTGCACCTCCACGAGAACGTGGGCGTCAACGACACAGAGACCAGGCGGCAAGCGATCCAACACCGGTTTGAGGGCTGGAGGGACGGCAGTGCAGAGCGAACAGTCAAGGCCGAGCATGTTGAGTTGGTCAAAACGTTTGCGCCAGGCGTCTGGCATTGCGTCTTTGACGTTCATGTTACAAATTCTAGCTGTCAATAGCAATATTATCAAAGTACAAATCATCCGTCATGATATCATACGCTCCACCCGCGCCTCTATCCTACCACGGGAAGAAAATCCAATGCCCAGCCTAGGATGACCGTCGGAACTTGGAGGGGATGTTGGCTTCGACAATGGGGATCTGGTTCAAGGCCTCGAGGCGGTCTTCCTCATCCTCCAGCTCCTCATGCTTCTTGAAGTGCTCGATATCCTCGGGGTGGTTCAGGTCCTCGAGCTTGGTGTTCTCGTCGTGGTACTTCTCCCAGTGGTGGATCTCGTACTCATACTCGTCGTCGCCATGGTGGCCGGGGCCGGTGCTCAGATCGGGCAGCGTCTTGCCCTGGGCGATGAAGTTGGTCCACTCCTCGAGGCTGACGGCGAAGTCGCCGTCCTTGTCGAGGAGGTCTAGCAAGGTCTTGAGGACCTCGTCTCTTCGGGCCTGTGGCATGTCCTTGTTGGATACATCCATGAGACCATATGTGCGCTGCATCTCTTGAGCTTCCCACCGGCCGTTGCTATCGTAGTCGTGCAGGGCGAAGAAGGAGCTGGCGTCCCAGCCCGCGATATGGTGCTCCTCTGTACTGCCATGTTAGAAATGCCGAGGCAAGAAGGGTAGCACAAGGAACATACCGGCCATGTGTTTCGTCATCCAATCGGCGCCTTCGGGGACGATGGGCTGCTGGGAGTGAGCTGCGACTAGGCCGGCGCAGGCGGCGCTCAGAAGGACAGCTGGGCGCATCGTTGGTGGTCGTGTGTTGCGGGCTAGGGGACAGAATCGCAGGGTCCTGAAGGGTGGGATTGAGGTGACGGCCAGGCGGTGGATGCGGATGGAAGATTGAAGCTGGTTGAGAGACGTGGCCCAGAGATCGTCGAAGATTAGAGGATTGCGAGTGATCCGATATCGATTGAGCCTTTCGTGGCCACTGTCGTAATGGCTGCTGTGGAGGTTGTCAGGGGCGGCACGAGGCGGGCCAATTTGAGCGGGGAGCTTAGCTGCTGAAGCTCAGTGGCCTCGTCTGGGGGGGGGGCGGCGCTGGAGTGGCTGCTGGAGCGTGGTGGGGAGGGACCCTGCAGGGTGCCCGCTGGAATGGAATTGAATACCTTATCCATATCAGCTACGGTTACGCTGCCAACGATGGCATTGACTTCTTGCCAGAGCATTTGCACCATAATGCCTGGAATGAAATATCGAAATATCCGCTAAACTAGAACCGAAATCGCTGAAGAGACAAATCTTCTGCCCCCAGTCTCTTCCCAGAGATTGGGTGGTTCCCCATGTCTCTTGGTATAGCTGGGGTTCGTACAGATTAGTTTGGCAGGTGTCAAGCGCTGGGGCACTTAGCCAGCCTCCCGTGACTTGGCGTCGGAGTCGTCCCCGGCTGCGCGTCAACCAAGGCGCGTATTCTATACCCGCCGCTGACTCGGAGCCTGGACCACGTTCCATCCTTGACATCACCGCTCCCCACCGACAGGTGACGATAACCGCCAAGATGAGTCGCCAAATCGATCAAGCGTTGCTCTCGTTGATGCCAACGTATACGCAAGATCTTCCGCCATCTCTACTAGAGCTTGCCGCCTCTCTCCTTACCCAGTCCCGAAATCGTGCGAGCATGTTGAAGGCTGAGGAAGAGATTGCGAGGCTCTATGCTTGCGCCAACATTGCCTGTGACAGGTAATGCAACTTGATTTGGGATTCAGTCATCGGTCAAAAGGCTAACTGTATCAGACTGAAGATAACTCTTGATCTACCGCCAATCGAGCCACGACCGCCAATCCCCCCCCGCATCTACAAGCGACTGTACGCGCACCTGGATAACATCCTCCCCAACGCTGCATCAACTCCCAGGACCCCCTCTGGTCGTATGAGGACGCCGAGTGCAAGATTGAAGGATCTCGGTAGCTCGCCTGCCTCAGGAACCCGAGTACCATCTCGTGCCACGCCGACCAAGGAGAGAAGCCTTGCACAATGGCGGACCCCCTCAAAGGCTGGCGACGGGACGCCCGCCAAATCTGCCAGCAAAACAATCGTTGCCGTACCTGGAAATGGACTTCACCCCTGGATCCAACCCGCTACTCGGTTCATCTGCCAGGAAACCAATCACAAGAAGCTTGCCCCCACCATCCTTGCTGGCATGGAAGCGATTATTACCCCTGGTGGACGAAAGACGGAGGACGAATGGGTGCTTCAAAACGTGACGGCTTTGTTTGCAGCCATCTACTTCTTCGTCACCATGCGGATTCGCGCACTTGCATCTGGGGAAGCGATTGATCGTGATGGCTATGTTCCACAAAGAAAGGAGATTCTTGCTTTGCTTACTCGGGCTCGCAAAGAGGTTACCATCGTAGGCATGGACGACGACGATGCATGGAATGGCTGGAACAAGCCCAAAACAGGCGAGTTCGATGACGCAGTTGCAAAGGTGAATGAGCGTGGCTGGCTCACTGGGGACTGGTACAAGGGCATTACGGACGTGGCCAAGTTAGCCCAGCGCAGCCAGCTCGATGACGTTGAGATGATTGATGAGGAGGCGATACCCACGATGCAGATCAAACGAGCGGACACGATGTTTCAAGACAAATACGATTTTCTCAGCGAAACGAAACGCGCAGATCACACAGTTTGGAAAGATTCGATGCTCGCCAAGATTGTTCAATTGACGGCGACGGGCGCCGCCATGGAACTAGATACAAAATGAAGGATCCAAAGACCAGCTTCTCGACCATATTATATACGTATCAACCATTCCTCCTCATTTTCCCTCACATTTTGCACCTCAAAATTACCATCCAAGCCAATATCGATGTGGCGCGGATCGTCATGTCAGGCAAGAGTCGTTTACTTGCGGGCAGCGCCGGAAGCGGTAGCTCGGGCCCTGGTGATGAAAGAGGAGACACCGGAAGCAGCACCCTCACCACCGAAGCCGGGAGTCTGCTCGCCGCCGAAGCCGCCAGTGGGAGTTCCAGTGGGCCGGGTGAAGCTGCCAGTGAAGTCGCCGCTAGCACCAGGAGTGTGGTG
>JAANBB010000376.1:0-39946 GCA_014621425.1 Cylindrodendrum hubeiense
CTGGGGGGGCTCTGGCCTGTGGATTCTGGGGCCTTGTTAACTATCGGCTCCGGGGATGGCTCGGCTCACCCAAATCGTGGTGCCCGCCACTCTCGGAACCACCCCGCTGTAAGCCGAAGAGGACCGAAAGGACCGAGCGGAGGGCCTTGTC
The DNA here is from genome assembly GCA_014621425.1 of Cylindrodendrum hubeiense. NCBI lineage: Eukaryota > Fungi > Ascomycota > Sordariomycetes > Hypocreales > Nectriaceae > Cylindrodendrum > Cylindrodendrum hubeiense. The sequence goes on from JAANBB010000376.1 coordinate 152, forward strand.
CGTCGACTCCATCACTGTTGTTCCAGCTCCATACCCGAGGGCCATCATATTATTCCGCGGAAAGCGGCTGGACCATTTGCTGTATTTCTCCTCTGGTCTGCGTCTTCTCTACTCTAGCAGCCAAGTTCCTCCTCCTTCGTCGCCTCTCAAAATGCCCGTCACATCCCAACTCCGGTCCGCCAGCCGGCTGGCGCAGCTCGCCGGCCATGTGCATGTGAACTCGACCCGCCGCTTCGGAACGACCTCTGTCCTGCGCAGGGAGCTTCAGGATGCCTACATTCTGAGTGCCGCCAGAACCCCCACTGCCAAGGTAAATGCCGGCCCTGCGTACATGACCCTGTTTCCAACATCTCGTTGACTCTGGCGTAGTTCAATGGCGCCTTCTTGACCGTCTCAGCACCAAAGCTGGGTGCCGTCGCCATCAAGGCCGCCCTCGAGAAGTCCAATGTTCCGGTTGAGAAGATCACCGACGTGTACATGGGCAATGTTCTTCAGGGTTCCGTAGGTCAGGCGCCAGCTCGTCAGGCTGTTATCTTCGCCGGCCTGCCCGAGTCGGTCGAGGCCACCACCATTAACAAGGTCTGCGCTTCCGGGCTCAAGTCGGTGGCCCTTGCTGCGCAGAACATCCAGCTGGGTCTGGCAGAGGCGCAAATTGCCGGTGGAATGGAGAACATGTCGCAGGTCCCCTACTACGTATCGCGCGCCAGCGGACTCCCCGCCTTCGGCCACGTCAAGATGGAGGACGGCCTCATCAAGGACGGCTTGACCGATGTCTATGACCAGTTCCACATGGGCAATTGCGCGGAGAATACCGTCAAGAAGTTCAACCTCACCCGTGAGCAGCAAGACGAATACGCCATCCAATCTTATAAGAATGCGCAGAAGGCGTGGGCGGACAAGGCATTCGCCGAGGAGATCGCCCCCGTTACCGTCAAGACCCGCAAGGGCGAGGTGGTCGTTGACACCGATGAGGGCTTCATGGACATCAAGTTCGAAAAGGTCCCCACCCTCAAGCCCGCCTTCGTCCGTGACGGATCCGGTACCGTCACCGCTGCGAACTCGTCTACGCTCAATGATGGTGCCAGCGCCCTCGTCCTCGGTAACAAGGCCATTGCACAGGAGTACGGCGCCAGCTCGCGAGTCCTAGCCAAGATCTGCGGCTATGCCGATGCCGCCATGAGCCCAATTGACTTCCCTATTGCGCCTTCAAAGGCGGTGCCCATTGCCCTCGAGCGTGCCGGCATTACCAAAGAGCAGGTCGCGCACTGGGAGTTCAACGAGGCCTTTGCCGCTGTGATCCTGGCCAACGCCAAGATCCTCGGACTGGAGGGTGCCAAGGTCAACCCTCTCGGCGGCGCTATCTCTCTGGGACATGCTCTGGGAAGCTCTGGTTCGCGAATCTTGACTACCCTTTTGCATCAGCTCAAGCCCGGCGAATACGGTGTTGCGGCGATTTGCAACGGTGGCGGTGCGGCATCAGCCATCGTAGTGCAGCGAATCGAGTCGGTATAAGTTGAAAATGTTTAGAATATTGTTATGCGAAACGAGACCAACTGGGCAGTGTTACAGGAATAGCCAAATGATAAATTACTCCAATTCACAGATGAATTCATAAACTACCGACTACCAATCCCATTGAAGAGTCTAACAAGAAAAACCACAGATGTGATGTTAATATGGTCCATGATTTGTGGGCGTCGAGTTGTGCTGTAGGGTAACTGAAGCTAGGAAGGAGGACGACATTGAACTACTCGTTGCAACTGGCGTCCACAATTGTTTCGCGGACAAAGATCAGGGGACTAATGGAAGAGACGGGTTGAGAGACCTTGAATTGGGTTTTGACCGTAACGAGTATTGACAATTAGTTCCATTCATTTTGAAATATTATTTCTCAGCAACACTGCTGCTTCTGGTGTTGTTCCGCGACAACCACGGTGGAGCTCGGACAATTTTCCGCCAACTTCACTCGACACTTCACTCACTCACTCGCTCATTGTCACACTCACCATCAACGCCGTTCATCATCACGCGCAACCGCGCGCTCATTCTTCAACCGAGTGAACGCCACGCAGCACGCGCCGTCCACCGCCCACGATGCCCCTCGTCATCCAGTTCCTCTCGCAGATCCGGCAGTTTGTGCGGTCCCAGAACGGCGATGAGCTGCGCGCGTGGCTGCAGGTTGAGCCCGGCTCGCCGCAGCAGTACCACAACCTCGCCGCCGAGCTGCGCTCCCAGTTCCGCCAGCAAGGGCTCGAAACTATCATCGACAAGTCTTTGCCTCAGGAAGATGACGTCCCAGAGGGGCAGGCCACCGTCTGGCCCGGGTTTGTGGCCTTTATGAAGGACTACTTCGCGTTCTGGCGGGACGTCGATTATGAGGACTTGCTTCGCGCACATCAGCTCCTCAGTGGGCTCGTCAAGTATGTTATTCGCCGCTTTCATCTTCAATCAATCCGTGTTATATGATGGAACCTCTCAAATCGACAAGCTTACTGACGCCGACGTAGCTCATGTGCCACGGCCTTTGCCCACCCAACGTACGGCGCCATGCTCCTTAAGACCAGCATGTCCCTCTCCGAGACGCTTGCCCGTCTCACCATGACGCTTAACCGGCGGCCAGACTTGACACGCCGCCTCCGCTCTGTCGACGAGGACAAGACTATCGCCGAGTCCTCAGCTGAGATCATCCAGAAGATCTTCACAACCTGCCTGACGGACCGCTCCAGCGGACGTTACAGCAAGCCCGAGGGCAAGAAGATTGGCGTCTACATGTTTGCCAACCTGGTACTCAAGCTCCTATTTGCCGTATGTTTCTTCCTTTGCTTGCTCTATATCAACCATACATGACCTGGCGAACTCAGCTAACCAACCACAGTGCCGGAGGACGCATCTTGCGAAGCTAATATTCGTTACCATCTCCACCATCTCCCCGCCGCTGGCCCTTTACCCAGCCGCCCAGCGCGTCACCTTTCTCTACTACCTCGGCCGCTTCAACTTCTCTAACAACCACTACCTCCGCGCCGCCCTCTGCCTGCAGGAGGCTTACTTACAGACACCCCGACAGCTCGTCTCCCACCGCACAAATATCCTCACCTACCTCATCCCGTGCAACATCCTCCTCGGCCGCTTCCCCTCGCAGACCCTCCTCCAGCGGCCAGAGGCCCAGCCACTCACTGCCATCTTCTTCCCGCTCTGCCAGGCCATTCGGTCTGGAAACTTTATCCAGTTCCAGCAACATCTTGCGACACATGAGACTTGGCTATTCGAGAAGGGCCTGCTCTTGACGCTCACCCACCGCTTGCGCCCGCTTCTGTGGAGGGCTCTCAGCCGCAAGGCCTTCATCTTAACCTACGTCCCTCCTACCGACGCCTCCTCCCGTAAAGCTGCCACCCTCGACCTCGCAGACCTTCTGACCGTCGCAGTCTATCTCCAACGTCGCCTCGAGGGCTGGCTACCATCAAACCCCAATGCCCTCGGCCGCCCACAACATGTGAACCCGCTCCTCATGAAGGCCCTGGCCAACAACGCCCAAGACCAAGGGACGTCCACGCTGGCGCCCCCTCCCGGGGGTCCTAAGGCTCTACGGCCCAACGAGGGCATGATCTGGGGCAACGCAGAGGTCACTCCAGAAGATGTGGAGATGATGGTGGCGACGCTTGTCCAGCAGGGTTTCATGCACGGATTTGTTGCCCACGGCCAGGGCCGCTTCGCCATCATCGGTGCCAAAGCCAAGGGCAGCCCCGTGTTGGCGGGATGGCCTAATGTATGGCAGACAATTCGCGACAGGAGGTATGAGGAGGACTTTGATCCAGATGAGGTTGTCGGTTGGGTTAAGGAGTAGAAGCGCTCGGAATGGAACTCGGTAATGGGAACGGTGCTGTGACTTAGAAGAGCGTTGAAAAAACAATATATGATACCCAGGACAAACAGATCACATACATGTCTTGGATACGTCACGCGAGTAGAGAGGTGCAGCGGCTGTCTGAAGCAAAATGACTTGGCTTGATCTTCCACATTTCTTTTGTCCGTGGTTCCATGTAGGAACATGATTTCGTAAATAAACATGTCTGATCATCTCTTTTCTGCTCAAAATAAAAAGCAAAAAAAGTCCGTAAAGGACCCGAGATGACCCAGAAGGTCATCCCATGCAACGAATCTGTCTCCTCCAACAACATCTTCCTCTCCCCGACACACAACTGATTCGGATACATACATCATCAAAAAATAAATCCCATCAAAATCCAAAACTATCGCTGCTCATTTCGCTTTTCCTCCAAGATTCGAAACCTCCAATGCTGTGTAAAAGGGTATATCGACCATGAAACGAAGCGAAGAAAATATAATAATGCCCAAGGGCCGAAAAAGATTCTCTTGGTATGAGAATCTTTGATATGAATCAAAGGATATCCAACTGGGCATCCGTGAGTCCTGATTGCCACTACAGTCTGAGACTGGAGTGTAGATGCATTAGGGGTTTAAGGTAATAAACACTATCGCCGATAGGGTGGTTGGCTTTGTAATATATGTAAAAAAAATTGAAAGATGAAAATACGGCCTCATATATAAAGGCCATGTTGGAAATAGGTGCCGAAGAAGGGAAGAATGCCAGCTGCAAGGGTGGGCGGCGAGAACGGTGACTGAGGGTGACTGCGAGGATGGAGAACTAGCAGGCTGACCGAGAACGAAGCGAATATATGCTGTTCGGCAAATTTCTTGGTTTAGAAGAAATAAGCGGCGGCGATAAAGGCCACAACAAAGCTACCCACGGCGGTGCCCTGGTGGCGGATAGCCTCGCCCTCCTTGGAGGTCGTGGGGGCAGCCTGAGAGCCGGAGGCAGAGTCGGCGGTGGCCGTGGGTTCGTCGGTGATGGTCTCTTGTGCCTCTGAAGTGCTCGTGCCGTTCTCGTGGAAGATACCTGGGTTGACAGTGGGGCGGGTCTTCTTGGTGGTATAAACCTCCTTGGTCTTGGTGGCCTTCCGGGTGAAGTGCGTAGACGTGGCAGTCGTGCTCGTTGACGTCTGCTCGGTGGAGGTGGGAGTGGTCGAGGTGGTGCTTGTAGTCGAAGTAGTGGTGGGCTCCTCAGTGGTCGATGTGGTGGACTCCTCGGTGGTGGTAGTGGGCTCCTCAGTAGTAGTGGGTTCGGCTGAAGTCGTAGTCTCAGGGACCTCAGTGGTTGACTCTGCCACCGTGGACGTCTCAGCCTCGGTGGAGGTCTCAGAGTCGTCATCGCCAGAATCGTCAGAATCACCACCGGAGCTGGAGCCGACGCTGAAGGCGATAATCTGCGCAGTGCTGCCCTTGGAGACAGTGACGACACAGAACGATGCGCCACCAGCACCGACGGCACTGTCGGAGCTCTCAACGGAACCCTCACCATCTGAGGGATCAATCTTGCAAGGTAGGCCGTTGCAGCCGCCGCCGGGGCACTTGATCTCGATACCGAAATCAGGCAGCGTGCTCTTCAGGGCCGAATCCTCCCAGATGGGGTTCCAGCCGATCTTAACAAAGGTCTCGCCGCTAGAGTCGGCGTTGGCACCGGCAACGTACGGGCTCCAGTTACCAATGGGCTCGCTCTCGCTACCCCAGATACAACCCTCTTCGCCAACACCGGGACCGTTGATGTAGAAGCTGAGTGACAGTTAGATTATCCGACTTTCAACCAATACGCTTCACGTTGAGATACTTACTGAGCAGCAGTTGAGCACCAGTACGAGTTGTCAGGAACGGCGATGGTCGAAGTGCCGGTGACAAGAGTGGGAATAAGCATGGCCTCGTTACCAGGCAGGACAGTCTGGCACCACGACATCTGAGAGCCACACTTGTTGACGGCTTGGATAGAGCCAGTTCCTTCGACACAGTTCTCCTGGTCCTCGAAAGGCTTCTCAATCTCACCGTCATCATTGCAGTATAGACCGCCGTTCTGAGAGGCGTGTCAGTTGGAGTGATTGATAAAGGCGACCGAAGGTCAGTTAGCCTACCATTGATGAGGGATAATCGTAGGTAGAATCGGGCTCCCACTGAGCCATAACCATACCGGGCTTGCAAGCGAAGGGGCAGTAGCTACCGGGAGTGCACTCCTGATCAGGGCTCATGGCCCATCCAGCGTTCTTCTCTTCGGGGGTGACGGCGACCATGTTGGAGTCGTCGGTCGGAAACTGGCACTGTCCTCCACGCTTTTGGACGATGGGCAGCTCGAAGAACGAGGCTGATTCGGGGGCAGGTCGTGCATGCTCATGATCGCGGCCGCGATGGCTATGAGCCTTTCCGTTGACAGATGGGACGGCCAGCAGCACGGCCGCCGCAAGGGCAGCCGGGACGGTCGTGAACTTCATTGGGGCTGTCGTCGAAGAATGAGTGAGTGTCGGCGCACTTGCGAAAGATCCAAGCGCGGGTGTTCTGAATGAGAGATATATTGCTTCTCACGCGTCGCAAACTGGGGGTAGACCTGGTCCAAGGCGAAAGAGCGAATGACTCGTCGAGCGAGCGAGTGAATGAGTGACGGAGCCGGCAGGGCGAAAGCGAGAGAGTCGTGGACCAGCAGCACGAGCTGTATTTACGGAGTGAAAGAGAAACAAAGATGCAAAGAGCGATGGGGCCAGGGAAACAAATCAATAATGAGATCGACGGTGCCAGTCGGAGACGGACTGCGCGAGGGCAGATGGGATGGGCCCCCAGGAAATGAGAGTCGAGCAGCGCCGCGGGACCAGCACCAAACCAGAGCCACGCGCAACACCACCAGCGGCGGCTGGAAATTGAACCATGAGGCTACGGCCCTTTCGCCTCCCGCCGGTGGCCCCAGGAAGTCACCCCGTGGCCGTTCTGGGTTTCGTCTAGCGGGCCCCCTGCCCTGGACTGCTGGCCTGCTGGACTGCTGGCCGGCTCTGGTTCTGCTCTGGTTCTGCCTTTGCTCCGCCCTGGTCGGTTCTGGTCCGTCGTGGCCCGCCCTGGCCCGTGAAGCCCGGTTCGATTGTGGAGCAGTTTCTCGGCGACGGGGGCCGGGGTAATGAGACGTTGGCCAATGAGACAGTAACCTCATCTCCTCCTGGCTATGCGCAGCCAATCCCATCTCGTCTAGGCCCCGTTGGGTCAGGGGGTTCATCCTCGTCGCAGATTAGACCTCACCACGCCGATGTGTCCGTGGTTCAACGTATTGGCATTGTTCAAGGCCTCCCTGGGCTACCCAGCCCGTAATAAGACAATGGCCCTGCGGACCACGACCCGATCAGGGAACTCATTGTCGGCCGAACAAGCATGCCCTGCCGTATCCATAGTATAAGGAATAAGCCCCCATCGGTTGTGTGATAACGGGCGCCCAGGCGTCTCGTCCTGGGGGGTTTTGGTTGCGGCTGCCTTTGCCGTGCCGCATGCATCGTCTTGTTCCTGGAGACCCTTGGCGGCTTGCATCTGTCCGGTGCCTGAATGTGCCTGAGTGTGCATGCGTGTTCCTGAGTGTTCCTGACTTGGGTCTGGTGCCTCCGCCCCTCCCTGGGTGGCTTGGTTGGGGGAGGGGACAAGATTAGGGCACTACATTGGCTGGCCGGTCGCAGTGTGAAATGACCCCTGGTCGGGCGACTGCTTGTAACTGGGCGAATGGTCGGATGGCTCCTGTCCCTGTTCCTGGGCCAATGCGAGAGGTGATGCCTGTCTAGTCCTAGTGGCGAAGCCCGGTTCAGTGGCTGTCCAGCTTTCGCCGAGAGCCACAACTGACTGCGGAGGCGAGAGGGAGACGGCCCCTTTACCGAATCGCAATGGAGCCTGGCTGCTGGGGGGCGGTGGATGGTCAATGGTCAATGGCAAGGAGATGATGGAGACGATGGAGACGATGGAGGCGATGGCGACGAGGGCGACGAGGGCGACCGAGGCCCTGAAACGCAGCCTTGCTCGGTTCCTTGCGTGATACGCTGTTCCACTGTGTTCCCACACTGTCCCATGCGCGCATGCGGATGCTCGCCCGCATGTCTCGATGACTTCATTGTTGCCCAGGCCACCATGTGCTCGTGTCGGTGACAGGCGCCTGATGGCCGCGACCGTGCCGTCCTGCCTTTTGCACCCACAATCCGTGCATCTAGCGTCTCGGAGAGTGGTTAGATAGCCTGCGTAGTAGACGGTGATGCTAGACGGCGATGCCTCACCAGATGAGTACGGTGTTGAGCAGAACTGCCTTGCCTTGTTGGGTTGGTCGTTTTGGTTTTGATTGCCATGGGCGGAATCTAGCTGAGTTGACAGACTTTTGTCGCTGGTGGCGGCGCCAACGCGTGTGAGGTGGGTTCTAGCTGAGATGTAGCCAGCGCTTGGCTCCGCTCTCGACAACGCTTCAGGGCACGAAGCGTCGATCAGACGAGGCCGTCAGGTGATGAAGAGGAGCGGGAAAACACGACTGCAAATGAGTGGCATTATTCCCCGAGACGGCACGCGTCGCATTGTCATTTGTATTCTGGAAGATTGTTGAATGGCTCTCCCGTCCCGAAACCATTGTGCCGCGTGGGTAAATAAGAGTTAGTCATTTAGTCACCTAGTCCCTCAGTCACTCAGCCACACCAGGAGCACCTGGCGACGGTTCTCAAGAGGACGCGACTTGCCAAGTTGCGCCGTCTTGGTCCATGCTGGGTGGCATGGCGGGGTTTTCGCATTGCAGAGTACCTGCCTGCTGTGTTGGAATAGTGAACACGCCGTTGAGTGATCTGCCCTCACACTTCCACAGGCAACAGGGTCGAGAGAAAAGAAAAGAATCGCGTGAGAAACGTCGTGACAAGCCACATGTGAAGGTACCTACCTACCTACCTACCTACCTACCTACCTACCTCCCTGCCTTGCCATGTCTTGGAAAAAAGACGTGGAGCGAGATTCGCGACCCGGTAGTGGCGCACGGGACGATGTGGAGGAGGGGAGGCGGCGGCGGCCAAGGAATCGAGGGGCTGCAGGAGCCCAAGAGGAGCCAGTCATTAACTATTCGCTTGCCGAGATGAGTTGAAGTTGCCGATGACAATGTTGAGTCCCGAGGTAAGATTGATAATTATTTTATCACTGGTGCTGATGGCATCCCCTTTGACGTTTAATAATACAATGTGAGATCGATAACGTTCTTTGGTGATTGGCTATGCGTGAGACGGCGGTGATGGTCTCACCAGCTGCAATATGGAGGCGGCCAATCGCTGTCGTCTCTCGACACACGGCATCACAACGAGCTGATGCTCCTGCGAGCCGATGCTCCTGCGAGCCGATACTCCTGCGAGCCGACGGATCGATTCCGTGCCGCTTCTAATGCTGAAGACTGACTGGCGTGCCTCTCGAACCGACAGCTGCCGTGCAACAGAGCTGAGTGCTGAGTGATGCTGAGTGGCAGCTGCTGCCATACTAAGTGCTGACGGCGGCCCTCTTTGCCTCTCTTACATGGAACCAACCATCTTCACCGCCATGGCCTTCGATCAAAGGCGGCCGACGATGCTGACGGAGACGGCATCCATCCACACGCACGGAACCTATCCCGGATAGAGTCCAGAACAGCATCATGGGATGGCATCGAAACGAAACGCCGGAAGGATGTGTGGATGGGTGGACGCTAGAGAACCCTTGCATTCTTGCATTCCTGCATGGAGCTGCAGATGGCTGTCGCTGGGCCGCTGTCGCTGGGCCGCTGTGGGTGGTCGGCCGGTCCAGTACAGGGTGGTCCAGCACAGGGTGCATGCTGGGAGGACGCGCTGGCCGTGTGCCGCGCAGTGCTGTGCTGTGCTGGCCGCTCAACCGCTGTACCGACGCTTCCGCCTACTTCCCGCCCGGATCAGCGTCCGTCCGGGGGGCACTGCTGCCCGCTTAGCACGTAGCACAGCTCCTTTGCTGGTTGGCGCTGACGCTGTTGCTGCCGGCTTGCTGACGGCCCCCCCCAGAAAAACGCRGCTGTGCGTTAGGGCGTCGGCCGCCGTGTTGGGTCTTCACGGCTCTACGGCTCCACGGCTTGTCGCTTAGCGCTTGCTGGACACCCCACGCGTGCCCGTTATTTTTAGGCGCACGCACCAAGATTCCAAGAAAAAACTGCCATCCAGGCGGCCACAGGCGCTGCGGCCACTCACCAGCCTGCCCGCCACGCCTGCCCGCCACGCCTGCACAGCCAGCATCTGCCATATTGGGCCATCCATGCCACAGCCGCCACATCACTGCACCACCACCACCACCACCATGGCAGCTCACACCCGCACGCACCAAGGGCACCAAAGGCACCCAGAACTCCTCCACCCAAAGGATGCTTCTGCACTTTCGCTTGATTGAATGGGGTCCCATGGACACCGCGTCCTGCAGGCCGGGATGGTCACCACGGAAGTCTGACATGCCGAACGCCAACCCATGTGCCGGCGGAGTTCCTTGGGTGCCACCCAATATCGAGCGTCAGATTCTTACTCACTAACATCTTGCTGTAATTGGCATCAACACTTCTTTACCGATGTTCCGGTAGTTGAGCTGGGGGCGGGACCATCATGTATAAGAGGATGACCTCGTTCTGTGAATGAAACGAAACATCATCACACACCATCCATAACATCACAACAACAACAACCACCACCTCACACTCATACAACTCTAGCTTCTTCAGCTCTTCAGTACATACCTTTACATTTATATCATCATCTTCATCTACACTTGAATCCAAACGTTTCCATCTTCTACACTCCAGCAACACCACAACAACTACCTCTACCATGTACTTCTCTGCCGCCACCATTTCTGCCATCTTGGCCTTCACCTCTTTCGCCTCCGCTGCCCCTTCCAAGCGAGGTGGTTACCACCAAGGGCTCAGCTTGACTGCTCAGCTCCAGCTCGCCGACACGTAAGTCCCGACATATCTTTCTGGTCTTCATAGACATCGTCTAACAACCCCTTCCAGTGCCGTCGATCGCTTCAGCCTTCTCGACGATGACAAGTTCGTCTTTGACTTCAACCAGGAGCAGCCCAAGCCTGGCAAGGGAGGCCAGATCGTCGCTGCCAACCGCAAGACCTTCCCTGCTCTTGTTGGTACCGGTGCTGGCATGGCCTTCGGCCGCGTTGATGGTGAGATCCCACCCCTTTGTTCCTTGACTCTCTCCGTCAACCACAGGACTAACAAGCTTCTTCACAGCCTGCGGCATGAACACTCTCCACGTCCATCCCCGCTCTGCCGAGCTCCAGATCGTTACCTCGGGCCGCCTTATCACCGAGATGGTCCCTGAGAATGGAGTCAACGACAAGGACGGCAACCGCCGCGTCATCCGCACCGAGCTTGGCCCCAACATGATGACTCCCTTCTACCAGGGCTCCGTCCACACCCAGTTCAACCCTGACTGCTACCCCGCCACCTTTGTTGCCGCCTTTGCTTCTGAGGACTTTGGCGCCGGTCAAGTTCAGGACGAGACCTTCGCTCTCAGCGACGATGTCATTGCCGCCACCTTTGGCCAGAGCATCGCCGGCGAGGATATCGACCGTGTCCGCCAGGCCATCCCCAAGAGCATCGCCCTGGGTGTTGATGAGTGCCTCAAGAAGTGCGGCATCCACAAGCGCGCCATCTAAGACGGCTCAATGACCGTCTATATTCTTTCCCTTCTTTGATTCCTATCGAATCACGGCGCTGAGATTTGCACACATCGTAGCATAGCATTGGACAACCATGTCCTCCCGCGACTACTTGCTGGGGGTGGCTTGTCTCTCGCGTACATAGTTCTGTTTTTAACATTTTGGTTTTGCTCGTTCTGTTTTTGGAAAATTGTACTTAGGGTGTATAATAGCGATATTTGGACATAACATGTGCACAGTATATATATATTTATAGATTCAGCTTTCGTCGTCACCTAAATGGCTGCCTCACATGCATGTCAGCCTGCATCAGTGTCTTGACTAGTCATATGCCCAGTGAGGAAGACTGATCGGTGGTAGGAGGGTGCAAGAGACACTGGAAAATCCAACAACTTACTTATAAAAGACAGAGTGGTAGTGACTGTTATGTGCGATGATGGCGATGCGTCCGCAATGATGAAGAGGGCCGAGTCTAGGGACAATGAAAATAAACAAAATAAATAGGACTGATCGATACCACCTTACGGTGCCATCTGATCTGATGGATCACTAAGAGATGCCAATAAAAAAACTCCGGCCAAAAAGACCAATAAGTGAGCACACTTAAGATCACTGCGATGCATAACAATGGCCATGATCACCGTGACCCCGGTGTTGATCCCCGATGACGATCCCCAATGATTATGATGAAGGTGGATAGTGCCCTGCTATACTCACATCCTTCCCCACTGGTCTCAAAGACTGACTAATTGGGATGAGTTAACAGTTCTGAAGCAAGGCGTAACTTCCTGTTGAAGGCAGCCGGCTTTGAGCTTCTTCCTGCCAAAAGGTACCCAAAAGACAAAAGATCCCTGACAAACCACAGTGACCGAGATCAGCGGGCGCCAGAGTGGGGGCCGGATCTTATCATTTGTGCGGCAGGGTTCCGTAACGTGGCTTACTTAAATTGGTTGACCCTTTTGGTCTAATGGCTGGGGCTTTGTGTTGCAAGATTAGGCATGCCGCCCTAGCCCTTACATGACAAGTCTTTAAAAGGGTTAGGTTAGCTAACCTAACTTCCTAGAAGACTAATAACGTACTTCAGGAGGTCAGCTTGCACCGCAGGGGAATGGGGCAGGTTGTTTACACTCTGCAATGTTTGCGACTTTGAAACAACCGTTCTTCAAAATATTGGTTCGAGACCTACTACCACTCCTCATTGCCGCTACAAAGATCCATCGTTCACCAATCCAGCGAATACCAGTACTCGAGTTACGCGGGTGATATTGGGCAACAACCTGGCAAGTTTAGCCGATTGCTGTGGTGTTGTCCGCTTTTGTATCAAGTCACCTCCGCGTCTTGGCCTTTGCAACGCCGCTGGATTGTTTGCACGTCTCATGTATATCTCAGTAATGCAGTATTATAGTTGTTCACGACGTTAACAGGCGCTATCTTTCTGCCAGGTGTTTGCAGCTTAACAAACCCACCGAGTTGATGTACAGTAAAGCAATAAGTCATCGGAGCCAAGCAGTTCTTGAACCATGAGAGCTCCATATATATTCCCACTCCTTCAATACACGCAAGGTTCGTCTTCCGCGACGAGCTGTGTGGTCGAGTGGGTGGGGTCTTGGGGGGCATGACGGGCTTGAACACCCTCACTGATCATGAAACCTTGTCGACTTCGGTGTACGTCCTTTCTTCGCCCGAGGCTTCACTGACTGGGCTGGAACTTGGTGTCATTTGAGTATGTGGAATAACTAATCTCCAAAAGTCGTTTTTCTTAAGCGCCCTGTACTATTTTTAGTAGAGCTGTGCTGTCCCGCTTTTAACTGCTTCCTACACCAATGAAACTCCTCTAACAATCAATCAACAGACCAACATGGTACGCGCCGTTCCTGGCTATGTTGGCTTTAGCAATTTCTACCGAAGATATGAGGCCAGAAGTATGGATAGTGGAGTGGTTGCTGTTTCATCCCTAAAGGCAGGCGCTAATTGGAATTGAGCCAGGTTTCGAGGGCAACAGGTGGTTACCGATGACGCCAGACAAGGCGATCCAGAAAGTTATATAAGCTACGTTTCCGGACGGTTGAAACGACTGTGTCTCTCAACACCCAATCATATTTCCATTATAACAGACTTCCACTATAACTACTCACTTGCATACTTTCTTCATTTGATTCCTTCATTTACACGCCCTATACTTGTATCATGTCGTATCTCGGTGACCTTGTTGGAGACGATTGGTCGCAGTACTCAAACGAGGCGGGCCAAGTGTATTACGTCGAAAATGCTACTGGAGGGATTCAATATAATATTCCCGCTGGCTGGGAGGATTCCCCGCAGGTAGGTGCTCTTTTCGTGTCTTGACTGGATACTTACACTCTGTGTGTCTGTAGGATATCTGGAATAGTAACGCCACTTGCCAGCGTTGGTTAGCCACTTGCCCCATCGAGTTTCGAAGTCATAGGGTCTAACTTTCTAATAAGGGTGAATGCACGCACTGGTAGGATCATCTTCGACAACCCAAACCCTCCGCCGCCTCGAACATACCTCGACATGATGGCCGTTGAGGCTCATTTGCGAGCGGTCGAGAGAACCCCTGCGGCAAACGAAGCTCTCTATCGAAGAGTAATGACGGGGATTCTTGGGTGGCTTTTCAAAGACGAGGATGGGTACGAAGTCGTTCAAGAAATTGACAGGGGCAGCAGGATTCCAGACCATTTTGTGTTCAGGATCGAGCGCATGGCACGGGGGCCGTTCTCCGCGTATGATTTTGTGATGGTCGAATGTCAGAAAGCAGGCGAGTCGTGGATCTCGGCATTTGAGCAGTGTACTAGGCACTGCGAGAACACGCACAACGAGACTGGACAGGTCTACGGCATGATTCAGGTAGGCATGGACATACGGTTTTATCAGTGGGGAAACGCAACATTGACTCCACTGAGCAATCAGATCCATCTGCGAGTGATGTACAAGAAATTATGGAATGGGCGGACTATCTCAAGGCAAACCCCCTCCCATTTTTAAATTAATATTACATGCCACAATAGTGGTCAATAAGACCCCAAGTTCAGAGTTAGTTAGACAGTTCGAACCGGTCGCGTGGTGCATAATTCTGTGATCTTCACTTCAGAAATCCAGGGGTAGTCTGATGTGTAAGCCTGAATATGCAATCTGCTGGAGCTATCTGCAAATCCGATGTTGAACTGAGGCATTTGTGGGGTTAAGAGCCTACCCCGCGCTTATTCCCAACCCGACTTGTTTGCGCGAGGTTAAGTTGTGACAGAATATATCGGGACAATATTAGGAATGGTATCAAACATCATATTGCGGTTGGTAAACCATTATTGTTTTCATGTTTCTTTTGTGGATACCTAATCATGCCGCTTGGTGGAAAGTTGCTAGGTATTGTACTAGGGTATCGCGTGCCTAATGTATGACCCAAGAAATGGAGACCGCTTTGTCGTAGATATATTTATTCTGCAAAGAGGAGGTTCGGCTTGGGGTCGAAAGACGGCGGGCCTCTCGCCTTTTGACTAAGCCGCTACATATTCATCTCCCATGATCCCACTGTTTGGATAATCCTATTATCATCATGCTCATCTTACACCGCTAGACCTCGTCTAATTTTATATTCTATCTTACATGGAAACATAGCAGAGACTGCTGATCCGCTCTCATGAAATCTTCAAGAGGTATAGTACTTCATAGCCCCTTCTCTCTGTGACCTACCACTTTGGCAAACGAGTCAAATGACATTGTCATCGAATGCCGACCTGCTGTTTTACTCCGTAGGTGGTCATCATAGTCCAGCATCTCCTTGTACGGCACCTTGGCCACAATCTCCACCGTCCGAGTCGTCGATCTCTTTCCGCGCAGCGATGTTACTGAATCATATGGGTCGGGAGGTGTGTAGATTTTGGTTACATCAATATGTTCGTCGCCTGTTGACTCAGCAGACCGGTCGTTGACTTCCAGAACCTGCCCCCCCGCTCCAGCCGTCACGTCATGTTGGACAGTTCCAGCAGTAACCTCTGGGCAGGTAATGTGAGCGAGCATGATGGGCTCAAGGATGCTGATTTGATCCTTCTCGAATGCATCCCGCAGAGCAGCCTGCACCGCTGTCCTGGCAACACTACTGAAGTGTCCTCCAGTTGGGGTTTCGCAAGCGCCAGGTGACGTATCCAGCGTAATGGTAACCAGGCATCCATGAATAGGTGCAGCCCGTCGTGGACCCCTAGCTAAACCTGCAATGGCTCCATTGAGGAGTTGCTGCTCGGCCTCATCTACATCAAAAGGCAACGAGTTCGAGTTTCCTGGCTGAGGGATAGTAATGTGGTAGACGTTGCCGTCTCTCTCGATGCTGGATTCGAGCAGTGCCTCGCGGTGATGTTCCTCGAGCGGCTCTAGAGTAACCGTGCAAGACGCCTTTCCAGGCTTGCTAGCAACCGGGCGGTCGAACACGGTGTGTTGAGGTTGAGTGGGTATCGTGACACACTCCTTGTAGTCGACTTCGATGGGTCCAAAATCGGCGTCAATCTTGTACTTCTGCCTCATACTGTACAGGGACACATCTAAATGGAGCTTGCCCATTCCTTGGATGGTGAACTGCTCAGTCTTGGGGTTTCGGCTCCATCGGAGGCTAGGATCTTCACGGCTGGTGTTCTCCAGCGCAGTCTGGAGCTGCTGCGCAGCGACGTTTCCGTATGGCTCAACCTGCAGAAACGCAACGGGTGGGGGAATCTCCGGCGGTCGGATCTGCACATGGCGGAATCCTTCAGGAACAGGTTTTCCGCCCACGGTAGTGATGAGAGTGTCTCCGGTTCGAGCCTTCTTGAGACCCCTAAGTGCTCCAATCTGTCCCACTGACAGCTCCGCAATATCCTGCGTTTTGGATGCAGATATTTGAAGAATTCCCATGGGCCGCTCGCTCACCAGCATGTTGGTGTTGAAGCTTGAGGCATTCCTAGCCATTGTGCCGTGATAAACCCGCACATAGCTAATGACGCCTTCCTTGGGGTGGTTGAAGACCTTGAACACGGAAGCGATAGATGCGATCTTGGACTTGCCCGCCTTATTGCTAGCCAGTAATTCATCAAGCCGCTGCTTTGTCGAGCCTACTCGCACCTCTGCTGCCGGACGTTCCCCTGGGCTTGGCAAATAGTCATTGATGGCATCCATCAGTGGCTCAACGCCAATGTGACGAAAGCTGGAACCCGCAAAAACGGGGATGACTTGGCCAGTGCCGCTCCGGATGGCTCTTCGGATGGCTTGCTTGATCAGGGACCCGTCGATATTTTGGTTTTCCTCAAGGAATTCATCCATAATGGCGTCGTCGAAATCTGCTAAGCCCTCAACCAAAGATTGCCGCGCCCGCTCAATCTCAGGCAGGAGGTCTTGGTTCGAGCTGGAAAGCTTCTTCTGGAGTTCAGGGAAGTCATAGCGTATCTTTTCGCGCTCTGATTTCCACCGGTATCCCACTCGGTCAACCACGTCAATGACGCCGACAAAGTCCTCCTTCTCCCACCACGGAATCTGACAAACGAGGGGCCACCCCTTGAGCCTTGTTCCGATTTCCAGAACCGCCTTCTTAAACGAAGCACCTTCACGATCAAGTTTGTTACAGTACACGATCCTGGGGACCTTGAATTCGTGTGCTGACGCCCATACTCTTTCGGTGTGGGCTTCGACACCCTTGACCGAATCAATGATGCACACAGCACCATCTAGAATTGGCAGGCATCGGTCGACCTCAAACCGGAAGTCCTGATGGCCCGGCGTGTCAATTAGGTTGATGGTTTTCGACTGCGTCCCTGGCAGAAGATTTTGTGGACGTGGCCAATTAAAGGTGATGGCAGCGGACTGGATGGTGATACCTCGTTCCCGTTCCAGGTCGAGGAAGTCGGTCACAGTGTTGCCGGCGTCGACGTCTAAGAAATCAGCGAGTGTTTTTTTTGTATTTTGCATACCGCAATGGGCATATACAAAGAGATGGTGAGGCAGTGGGGTAAAACCACGATGAGCTGCTCACGGGATTGGACTCGACATACCTCCTACCCGTTGAGTTACGCCGCTATAGTACAACATGCGCTCCGTCGTAGTAGTTTTACCCTGATGAAACATGTGAGCTGCAATCCTTCACCAAAAGCTCGTGTGGGGACATACGGCATCGACATGGGCAATGATGCCGATGTTGCGGATGTTCTGGAGCTGAGACTCGGCGTGGCTATGCATCGCCCGTCGGCCCTCGCTCGTCGCTTGTAAGCTTCGCCATTGGCGCACCAGACAGCGGCCCGAGCCTTGAGCAGCCGGGCCACGGCGCAGAAGCGAGAGAAGAAGCATCACCAGCGTCGGCCCGTCAATCCTCACTTGGCACTGGAAACCGCAGGACACGGGATTCGTCGTTTGGCAGCTCGCTTTTTTACCCACCATGTCATTCCGCCGAGGCGCAGGCCAGAACCGGCGCCAGCAGACGGGTGCCGACCCGGGCCTTTCCGTATGCGGCAGGCGGTGAAGTGTGGCGGGAGCCCCTGTGTGGCTGGGAGATGCCCGCTAGCGCAGGCCCTGCAGCGAGCTTACAGCGAGCTACCTACGTAACACGCTTCTCCTTGACTTTTCAACGTCGTCTCGTGGCCACGCATTACGCATTACATCGTCCCCATCTGACTCCAGTCTGCTAAACCGCTGCCTGGAACTGCGCAACAAAAAGCATCCCATCATCCCGCCGACTCCCTCGTCGTTTATCCATCATCCACTGTCCATCCTCGCATCGCCACCAGCAATCGCAGCAATGGAGCTCTCTGACATCTTGTGAGTTGGCACGCCGGCGCATCCACCCTGCCTCTTCCCCACCGGAACGTCATCGCAGCTAACCATCGCTCGCTCTGCAGTCGCATTGTTAACCTCGTCGTCGGTGCCATCACCACGCTCGGGGGTATCACCCACATCTTTCACCTCGAGTTGTACGTCTTATCCCGAAGCCTCGAGCTCTCCCGACCCGAATTGCGCGCCTCGTTGCCCCCCATCCCTCGCATCGCAAAGCGCATCGGGCCTATCGCATGAATCGTGCTAACCATCCCCGTGCAGGCAATCGATCGTTGTCGGCTGCTACATGATCGTATTTGGTCTTGCCATCGCGCTTCTCGGTATAGTCTCCTCGTGTAAACCCGGCCGTCGTCCATCTTCTAATGCAACACAGAGTTCCAGATCCCTCCCCAGCTCTCCCGATACGCCTCCTTCCTCTTCTCCTTCATCGGTCGTGGTGCCTGTAGGTTGCAGCCCGGAGTCATATATTCTTTGCGCAATGCTGATGTTCCTAGTCTACATCTTCATCGGTTGCCTTCTGCTCGGTCAGATGTGGCTCAGCAAGATCGCCGGTACCATTGTCGGTGTTGTCGGCATCGGTTATGTCGCCCTTGAGTTCATCCCCTCCATCGAGCCCCCGAGCAACATGCGCGAGGCTGATGAGGCTGGCTGGGGTGCTGAGGAGGTCTAAATGGCCAACCCGTCAGCTCCCTGCTCGAGCGCATTCTTGGTTTGTGGCTGATGCCTCGGTACTGGCTACTTTCCAGTGGGCGGGTCGTCGCTATTCACTTGGACTAACATGGAAACTATGAGGCGAGATCTTGATGATCTACCTCAGGGAGTAGTTTGGCAAGAGAAGGTCTTGAGGGGAATCTGTACTTTTACATGTCGTGGCCGGAGTTCAACGAGTAGAAGCCGAAAGGACATACTTCGGCAGATGAGATTATGGGATAGTGTTTGTCAACCGAATAGATGCATTCCTCATATTGGTCCTGCATCACGCATTTGTAGAGGGGCCAGACGACAGGGATCTCAACAACAAACAAAGGCCGCCAACAGCCAGGGATCATAATTCAACGCTCCTATGTCCGGGGACTCCTCAAGAAGCCAACAACACCGCTGCAATAACCAACCAACCCGTCTAGCCTTGAGCACTCCTTCTCTTGATACACCTTCCAATCGCCAAGCGCCGCCAATAGGGACTTGTTCTCCATAACGAGATCGAAGTGCAAGCGAAGGAAAACTGTCATCCAGGCCTGAGTAAGTTCGTAATCGCGGCGCGCCTGGAGGCGAGCGGTCAGCGCGCGGATGAAATGGAGAAGCTCGTTGGAGCCTTCCTCGCCGTCGCCAATAGATAGGGATCGTAGCTCGAGATCTGCGCTCGAGGGGGAGAGGGACTTGAGGTGCTCAATGAATTCGTCATCTGCGGGATATGTTAGTCTGACCAGGCCCATATAATCATCCTTGTGAAGGAACACTTACAAACACCAGTGGCCGCTCCAGTGCGCAGTTTGGAGCTCAGTACCTCCTCAAAACGAGCCTTCTCAACCTTGGTGATTCGGGACTTGCCCTCCTCCTCGGTTCCCGACTTCTGTTGCGCGAGCGTGCTGTCTTTGCTCGAGGGCAAGAAGAAGGGAGCCTTTTCTGGAGCCTTAGGGGCCTCCTTCGGCTTGTTTCGCTCCTTGATGAGGTCCAAATGTAGCAGCGTTTGCCATCGACTCTTAGGGACCAAACTCAACGTCGTCAAGTCTGCGCTTAGCTGCTCAATGGTAGGGGCCACCACGGTGTCATCAGCCTCTGACTGATCGTCCTCGAAAGCGCCCTCCAGCATGCCCTGGTTCCCTTCGCCTGATACAGTAGGAGCAGAGATTTGGCCGATCTCCTTCTCCGAAATCTGTCGTGTTGGGACATGCTTGAACAAGGTCTTGTTGGTCCAGATAGTAACACCTAGCTCATCCTGAATTGTAGCAGCCAGGTATTCGCCAGTGACTGACATCGCCAGGGCCTTGCATGGCTTCTCCAGCCGGATAGCGTCGATCAAGTGACTGGTTGGAAGATCCCAAACACGAATGACACAGTCCTTGGAGGCGGCAATGATCCACCGACCATCGTTTGAGAAACAAAAGTCGTTGATTGCATCTTGCGGCCCCCAGAACTCTCGGATAGTCCTCTTGGTCTCCATGTCCACCACCCGAATCGACAAGTCATCGCAAGTGAAGGCAATCAGGTTGCTGGCGGGGTGATATCTGCAACCTGTGGGGAACGTCATAGGGGCCCAGTCGATTTGCTCGAGGAGGTTTCCAGTTAAGAAATCCCAGAACTTGATTTTCCCATCAAGAGAGCAAGACACAATCGTCTTGTTCATTGAATCAACAACAAGGCCAGTGATGCTCTTGGTGTGTCTGCCAGTACCGGCAGGGAATTTCTGTCCAGTTTCATTCTGTAGCTGCACCACATCATCCGCTTGTCGCAATTGTTGCATCTTGAGCTGACGTGCTTGAGCTGGTGTTAGCTTCGACGGGAATCGTTGTCTGTGTGTGCCAGACTGCAAATTGTACATGTCGATGCCGCCAACTTCAGAACCCACGAGAGCAAAAGTTCCGCAAGGACTGATGGCAACTGTAGAGACATTGGAACCATCTCCTGTGGGGAAAGCCCATCTGCCCGCCCTCTTTCGTCCCCAGAACCAGGTTCTGGCGTATGCGTCATCCTTGTGAGCCGTTACCACGCTTTCCCAGCCAGTCATTCCGCTGGTTTCGGCGTTCCCGGTCCTCTTCTGGTTTTGAGACTTTTGCCATATCGGCTGGTTACCAGGCATGGCACCGATGCCACCATCGCGATTCAGGGAAGACGCCATGCAGGTGATTTCCGGGGCCTTGAGGTCTTCCAGAGTAGTTGTCGGTCCATGAGCCAGGGCGTTGGTAGCCAGAATTCCCACCTTCTTAGCCTTCTTGCGGATGTTGCCTTGGCTGAGTTCTGTGCTTTGACCGTCACGTCGCAAACTCCAACCCCAAAGACTTCGATCCTGGCCACCACTGAGTAGCCACTTGTTGCCGCCATCCGAGCCATCAAAATCAGAAGGCAGAAACTGCAGACAGTTGACAGGACCAGCATGTCCGCTTCGAGAGTGTAAAATTCGAGGAACAGGCGTAAATGGAGTTTCGTCAAAGATCCAGGATTTGAGCGAGTTATCACGACCACTGGTCAGGACAACTGGCTGGCCAGGCAGAAACTCAACCTTGCTGACGCCCCCACGAACAGTCGGGCCATCGTAGGATGGAGGGTTGTGAGCACTGCGCAGGACTCCCATGACACGGCCTCCGTTGTTAAGATCCCAGAAGGTCACATCTCCGGTGGCAGCTGTTGCGGTTGCCATAACACCGTCTTTTCGGCCGTCGTGGCCAGCGCCCATGCCGTCAGTCCTGAAGGAGATGGAATTGACCGGAGCCGATGCACTGCCGGCCTCAATTTGCAAAACTCGCTTATCGGTAAGAACATTGGTGATCACCAGGGGACCTTCGGAGTATGCGATCGCAAGGAGGGACAGGGCGGGACTCGGCTCGAGACAAGTGACGGAACCACAGTCGGGCGACGGAGGGAGGATGGTGTAGATGAGCTTTCCGGTGCTGATATTCCAGATTTCGACCCAACCGTCCTTTCGACCCACAAAGACCTTGTTCAAGAAGGTAGGCATTGAGACGATGCCACCAGTGATTTCGTTGCCGCGATTGCTAGCAGCCATGGTTTGGATGGTAGTGTAGTGCTCGAGGGTAGCGGTCTTGAATACCTCAAGTCTGGTCAAAGCACAGGCGACGGTCCAGGTTCCCAGGATCAGGACCTGTCGGATAGGCTCATTCAAGTCGGAGGGTAACTGGAGCTCGTCGACCTTCTTGCCCCTCTGAAAGACCCAAATGCCCTGGGCCTCGCCCTTTTTCGATCCACCCCATGCCGCAAAAATCTTTTCCTTCCAAGCGAGCGTCGCGGTGATGTCGGCTGGAGTTTGAGGTCGGGTGATGAAGACGAGGTTCAGGCCGCGGCGGAGATCGTAGGTCTGGATTGATCTGCCAACCGAGGTGGAAATCTGAAAGGTGGTCTTGCCGAGGGGAATCGAGGTGAATGGAACGCCAGTGGGTGAGACAAGGCCAACAGTCTATGGGGTTCAAGTTAGAATCACGGCACAGCGTCACAATGGGCAGGGGAGGTGGAAAGAAGCCATACTCGGAAGGGAGCAAAGATCCTGGAGGAATTGGAGGCGGGCTTCGCAGCATTAGCTGGAAGGGTCGTCTTCTGGCGCTTGACCAGCGGGCGATCGAGGTCGGAGTGAGGCATCATAGCCTAGAGCGACGCGGGTAAAGGGGAATGGCCTGCGCGTTTCACCGTTTGGCTATGTCATATGATGCTGGTCGGTTGGTGAGGCTGCGACCACGTCCAGAAATTTTTGGCGGTGTCGCGGGAGGGCACATTTTCTGCCACTCCACCCGCCTTCCACCCACTGCTACTCGCTGCTGCCCGCCTCCACAGCAGGCCTGAGAGGTTGCGCTCCAGCGCTGTGGTTGGCTTAGCGTCCCTCTGAGTGGACAGCCAACCCGAGGTCGCCATGGTCGCCCACTAAAGGACGAAAAATCCAGCAGCACCCTCGCTCCAGGAACCCACTGCCGCACTGACCAGAAAAGCAACCCCACCTTGCCCACCTCGCACCAGGAAAAGTGCTGGATTGCGGGACCAACCATCGATCAGCAGCAAAACGCCCAGAGCACGAATAGACGCAAATGTGGTGGAGAGAATGGAGATCGACGAACGACTGGCCAAACACTGCGAGGCAGGTACCGAAACGATTCGCATCGGCAGGGGGCAGCGCCGAGTGGATCTCGGAGGAGCAAGAAGACAGACGGCCGAACACACACACGCAAGAGACGCTGTTGGTGTCCATGTTTGGAGGTCCCGAAAACAGTTGTGTTAGTTGGTGGACCGGCCGTGCCACTCACTGGGTGCGGTTCCAGCCATCTAACGGCTGCCCTGGCACCGTCCTAACGCATCGTCCCATAAGATGAGACAGACAGACGACTGCAGCGCAACCAAAGACAACTGGGAAGACAACTCAAGACAGGAAATTTCAAGTCGAGATCCCTCCATCGCCATTCGCCCGAAGCCCAATGCTATGCACAGCATGCACCCACTCCCGAGCCACATGCTACCACATACACATACCATACATACCACATGCTACGTCCTATCTCTTAGAGTGTCATCGCAGTCCTCCGATGCTCGTCCCGGATGCATGCCCGAGATGCACGCCCGAGATGCACCCTCGGCCCTCCAAAGGAAAGGAACAACCCGACCTCGTGGCCAGCCCTCTCGCCCTGGATGGCCGCAGCTGGCCCAATGGCGCCCTCCAATTCCAGCTTACCTGACCCGGCGCCGTTATGCGTCGGTACCAATATGCATTGTTCCCTCCCGAGCCGGATCCATGACGACGGAGGGGCACCCTTCCTCTCTCCGTGTGAACACCGTCTGTCTCAGTCACTTTCTACATCGCCCGCAAGTCTAATTACGGCCTGTCTCTCCTTCCATCCCTCCACCAAGACCAGCAAGAGCAAGCGCCGCACCGTCATTTGGCGCATCCAGCCAAACAAAGACGCAAACGCCTGTATCTCCTCGAGGCCCTTGTCCCCCGAGGCCCTCTTGTCTCTTCTCCCTCTAGCCGCAAAAGCTCTCTGAAGGCTTTGTGTGGTCCCTCCTCCCCAGCTGACCCTCACCCTTCGCCCCCCCCGCCATCCCAGTAGTCCAGGGATCCAGAGATCCTAAGATCCCCGCCAGCGGGCCTAGACGGCCCAGAAGCCCCAGGAGCCGGCCGTTGGTCATTGATCGCGACTGATGAAAGAAAAAAAAACTTCCCCGATAGAACCGCCTTTATTGGGCTATACAGGCCTCCCAACCCTGGCTCTGAGTCGCCACTGCATCGCCCTGTTATTTCTGTGCCCCAGTAACAGGCAGCATATTCGCCATCTCGCCGTCGCAATCTCTAGCGTGCTGCGTCATCGCGACCGCTGATTCGACCCCCCAGGCGAACAAGAAAAATATGCCACCCCTACCCTCTTCAGTGAGGTGACCTGCATTGGCGGGAATCCACTCTGTAACGGCCATTGAGACAAGCGGTCGCGACCCAGACGGTCTGGGTGCGGCTAATCAAAATCGCATCTCGAGCTACCGAGACCTGGTGTTCCGTGCCCGTCCCGCCGGATGCAGCAGCCCAGTTCAGCACCGCTGAGACACGAGACAGCCGGACCCCGATGACGGCCAAGCCCGATCTTGATAAACTTCGTGTCGCGCCCCGAGCCAGAAGCTTAGGAACCCCGAAATCAAGCACTGCCAACACGCAAGCTCCAAGCTTCAGACTCAAGCCCCAAGATCTACCACGTAGGCTTTGACTCAAGGCTCTGGTCACCCGGCTCTTAGCTTCTCCTGACGGCACACACGACGCACAAAGCACATAATGGATGCCATGGATATCGCCGACACAATGGACCGACCGGGCCCGAATTCTGTTGGCACCACCGGCGCCGTAGATAACCCAACATACTCTACTAGCCCCTCCGACGACGCTTCTCCCGACTTTTCTCGCTGCCCGCCTACTTCTCTTCCTCTTCCACAGCCCCAGACCAAGCTGTCCCGCCATCCCTCTCAATCGTCCTCATTACCCCCTGCCAATTCCTTCGCCACCAGGAAGGGCCGCTGTGTCGAACCCGGCACCTCGGATATCCACGCCCGCCGTACCAGTTTCTCCATCCCACCACACTCGTCCAAATCCCTAAAGAGTCCGAGATCTCTGCTCACCCGGCCCCGCGGAGAGTCCACGACCTCAGACGCCTGGAGCGAGGACCTGGCACTAGCCGACTCGCAGCACGCCCTTGGCGAGGATCCCCACAACCTGCATAATCGCCTGTCCTCCGCCACCGACAGCCTTCACACCGTCTTGCCAGATCCTTTGCCAAACTCGAAGACGTCTTCCGATCCCCAGACCAACAGACTCTCGGTCAACTCACTCTATTCCCTAGCATCGGCCCGGGGTGTCATCACACCCTCAACCTCCGGACAAGGATCAGAGTTAGGGACACCTCCTCGCTCAGTATCTGGCTGTATGCCACCGTCGAAGAGCATAGGTCAAGCCCAATCCGAAGCCGGAATCTCGAACGTCACCATCACTACCTCATCATCCTCTCATTGGAACCAACCAGGCGGGGGACATCAACTAGCCCCTCGTGATTCTCAGTCACAGTCACTCGACTTGAGAAGACAATCGCACCGCGCCGATACCATGCAAAACAGCACGCCCAACCTGCGCTCCCAGCCCGACCGGTCCCGCAGTCGGGCCAAGAGGCGGTTCAGCGGGAGCACCGCTACAAGCAGCCACAGCCCAAGCAGTGATCGGGGCCCTCATCACCGCGAGAGGGAAGACGGTAAGCTTTTCCGCCTCTGGACCGAACAATTGCTGCTCGTATCGGAAGCCCTAACGTCAAGCAGTGAAACCGGCACGCTGGGGCACCATTGGCGTCTGTGCGCTTGATGTGAAGGCCAGGAGCAAGCCTAGCCGGACCATCCTGAACCGGCTCATCGCCAATCGCGAATTCGATGTCGTCGTGTTCGGCGACAAAGTTATTCTCGACGAAGGTATGTTGCTCAGGAGAGAAGTTGCATTGTCAGAGCCGTACTAATCTGCATGTTTCAGAGGTCGAGAATTGGCCCATATGGTGAGTACCCGGCCCTCGGTGAACTGAAATAGAATAGTGGCGTGCATCAACCATCTGCAACAGGCACGTGCGGTCTTTCCTTTTACGATCACTAACAATTGCCAGCGACTACCTCATCTCCTTTTACTCGGATGGCTTCCCTCTTGACAAAGCCATTGCCTATGTCAAGGCGCGCAAGCCTTTTTGTGTCAATGATGTGCCTATGCAGCAGATCCTCTGGGATCGCCGCGTCTGTCTGCATTTACTCGACAAAATCCATGTCCGCACACCGAAGCGCCTTGAGGTGAGCCGTGATGGCGGCCCCCAGATGCTCACCCCAGAAGTGGCCAAACACATCAAGGATGTGTCGGGCGTCACCTTGGAACCAGTTGATCCGAAAAAGTTTCTACCTCCCCGCAAAGTGGAATTACTCGAAGATGGCGATGTCCTAAGCGTCGACGGCCAACTACTAAAGAAGCCGTTTGTAGAGAAGCCAACAAGTGGCGAGGACCACAACATCATCATCTACTTCCCCAAGAGCGCCGGCGGCGGCGCACGCAAGCTCTTCAGGAAGATTGGAAACAAGAGCTCTGACTTTATCCCGGAATTAACAGTACCGCGCGCCATAACCGAACCCAACAGCAGCTACCTCTACGAAAGCTTCATGCAGGTCGATAATGCTGAAGATGTCAAGGCATATACTGTCGGGCCTAGCTATTGCCATGCGGAAACCCGAAAGAGCCCCGTTGTCGATGGCGTTGTCAGAAGAAACACTCATGGAAAGGAATTGCGCTACGTCACTGCGTTGAGCCCCGAGGAGAAGGAAGTTGCCAGCAAGATCTCAACCGCATTTGGCCAGAGAGTATGTGGCTTTGATCTCCTACGTGCATCCGGTAAGAGCTATGTGATTGATGTCAATGGTTGGAGTTTCGTCAAGGACAATGATGAGTACTACGATCATTCCGCAAGCATTCTCAAGGAGATGTTTATCAAGGAGAAGCTGCGTCGTGGTGGTGTCACACCTCCCATGCCCTCGCCTGCCCCGTCAGACACTGATCCCTTTACTCGGGCGTCCAATGCATTCAAGGATCGAGAGCAGGCTCATATACCAACCGCAAATGCAAACAGGAACTCGATGATGTCGACCAATGGTGCCGATTCTCAAAGCATCGATTCATCCCGGCGAGTTCCTAGCGGAACCGCAACTCCCTTCCCCACGGACAACGGGCTACCGTCGAAAGCCCAGGGCTCTACAACCCACCTACCACCTCCCCTGGACCTATCGATACCTGGTGCAGTATCTGTGCCCCCTTCGACTCAACAAACCACTTCTTCGATAGACCCACCTCCCTCGGAATCGCATGAAGACAGCATGCCAGCTCCACCTCCCCCGAAGCATTCTTGGAAGTTGAAGGGTATGGTGTCTGTGATTCGACACGCAGACCGCACGCCGAAGCAGAAGTACAAATTCACGTTCCACACCGAGCCATTCATTGCGCTCCTGAAGGGCCATCAGGAAGAAGTTCTGTTGATTGGCGAGGCTGCATTGGCAAGTGTTATACAGGCCGTTGATGTGGCATTTCAAGAGGATATTGAAGATCGATCAAAACTTCGGTCTCTTCGCAATGTCCTGGTGAAGAAGGGTAGCTGGGCGGGTACAAAAGTTCAGATCAAACCTATGTTCCGGAAGAAGAAGACGGAACCCGTGCCAGTCGTGGATGAGATGCCAGACTTGACTGAGCATGTGGAGTCTACCATAGTGGAGGACGAGGGCAATTTATCTTCCAAGGAAGAACCGCATCGAGCTCCCAAGCGTCACGATTCACTCTCCGGTATGACCATGTCCAAGTTCACCGCGGCAGAGGAGAGCTTAGTCCTCGACAAGTTGCAGCTCATCGTCAAGTGGGGGGGAGAGCCAACCCACTCGGCACGATACCAGGCCCAGGACCTTGGCGAGAGCATGCGCAACGATTTGATGCTGTTGAACAGGGACATTCTCGACGAGGTCCACGTCTTTAGCAGCTCCGAGCGGCGTGTGACGGCGAGTGCCCAGATATGGGCCGCCTCCTTTCTGGACAAGAAAGACATTCCCGAAGACCTTATCACGATTCGCAAGGACCTCCTCGATGACTCGAATGCCGCAAAGGATGAAATGGACAAGGTCAAGAAAAAGTTGAAGGGGCTTCTGCGTAAGGGCAATGAACGGCCAGCGCAATTCGCCTGGCCAGAAAACATGCCTGAACCCTCCGAGGTGCAGACACGAGTTGTGCAGCTGATGAAGTTCCACCGTCGTGTCATGCACTACAACTACGGCAAACTGTACAGCGGGGCTGTGACTTCTCTCAACGCCATTTCTAACCCGAGCACGGAAAAGTTGGCTGGAGATGGTTCGAGTTCGTCCATTTCATCGTCCATCTCACATGCCAACGCCGTCAACAACATCCAATCCCGGTGGTGTTGTGGTGAGGATGCAGAACTGTTCAAGGAACGCTGGGAAAAGCTCTTTGCTGAGTTTTGCGATGGCGATAAGGTCGACCCTAGCAAGATCTCGGAGCTCTATGATACGATGAAGTTTGACGCCCTACACAATCGCCAGTTCCTGGAGTGGGTGTACACCCCGCCGAGTCACATGCTAGAAGAGTACGGTTACGCGATTACGGAGGCGAAACCCAAGGTATCAGAAGATAGCAAGTTCTCGGAGGACGTCAAGCCGGAGAAGCCCCAGAACCCATCGCCTGATGGTTCGGACAAAGTCGACACGGGCAGCCGATCTGCCTCGGTCAAAAAACTCTTCAGGCGACGATCGTTTCTCAACAACCTTCGGCACTTCCACGAGGAGGCGCCGCCGGAGCAATACTTCCGACTCTACAAGGGCACAAATCAGAGCACCACCAAGGCGGACGCGCGGAATGAGCCTTTGCAGGAGCTCTACCGGCTTGCAAAGATCCTATTCGATTTTATCTGCCCCCAGGAGTACGGCATTTCAGACAGCGAGAAGCTCGAGATTGGCCTGCTTACGTCACTGCCCCTACTTAAAGAGATTGTTCAAGACCTAGAGGAGATGCAGGCATCCGACGACGCCAAGTCGTTCTTCTACTTTACCAAGGAGTCGCACATATATACGCTACTCAACTGCATCATTGAGGGTGGCATTGAGACCAAAATCAAGCGCAGCACGATTCCCGAGCTTGACTACCTCTCTCAGATCAGCTTCGAGCTCTACGAATCGGAGACTAAGACGACCGCACACGGGTGTCCAGATGACGAGCCCACCTTCACGTACAGCATTCGCATTACCATCAGCCCAGGCTGCCACGTCTTCGATCCCCTGCACGTCCAGCTAGACAGCCGACATTGCATCGGATGCGCCCCCAGACGGAGCTTGACGCCACACGCGGATTGGCTGCAGGTTATCAAGACACTCCGGGCCAAGTTCAACCAGTAAGCTTCCCTTTGATGCACCCTCCTTGCCCGTGACATATCAACTAACTCAGCTGTGCAGGGTCAAGCTACCTAAGACATTCCTGGCGGTGAACCTGTCTGATGCTTTTACGTTCGAAGAGAACGAGCGGCAGGGGAGCGACAACGATGTGCTGGAGATGAAGGCGGTGGCGCATAATCACTTCGGGCCAAAATCGACCAAACCCAATCCAGATAATGATACCGTTATGGGGAATGGGACCGAGGGTAGCAAGGAGGCCAATCCTCAAGCCGCGGGATAATGGCTAATTGGTACATATTCGGTGTGACGTGTAACCGACCACGCTTTAGGGTAGGGGTTTTTAACACAATTATTGTCCACCCCAGTTCACCACACGACTTTTTTTGCCAAACCGGCGAAACTTTTAGAAGCGTGATCCATGTTGCGCCTAGGGAGGAGAGGAGGGGGAATGCAGGAGGATCATTCCCAGTTCGTCAGGTGTCTTTAGGAACAGATCATGAGATATACAGGACGGGCCGGTTATGCAACGGAAAAAATTGAATACCGTTAAAAAAAAATGATACATCGCAGTGTGCCATATGGGTAATAGGGTGATAAGGGAGACGTGCGTCATGCCTGATGGTCCAGGGTGGCCGTGAAATTGTCGAAGTGTGCCCCCGGTCTGCGGAACCGTCATCGCCAATGTTAACTGCGCAACATGCAGGGACGGGATATTAGCGGGAGACACTACTGCACTCACTCGCATGTGTCAGTGATTGGGATTGGACAAGTGACAGATGTCCTCGAGGCAAGCCTTAGCTGAGGGAGGCAGGCTGAATCACCCTGGCGGCGTTTTGGAGATACTAGCGTGGTTAGAAAGCAACGAGACGGGATTGGTCTAAGAGGTCACCGTCAACGCTGTCCCATGAGGGTTTGAGGGACCGGAAATCTGGGTCACCGCCACAAGGCGATCCTCTCACGTGGACCAGCTTCCCCTGGAACATGCACCGAGGATACGGACGCGGAACCGGCCTCCTTTCGACTGGGGCTTAGTGTCATGGCGTGCCATGTGGTGGCATCACCAAATCCCTTCCGTCGGGAACCGCCATGTGAGGGAGGAGAGGAGGTAAACAGTGGGGGCGTTCTCGCAAGCCAGGCCCAGAACGGGGACATTCTGTGGGGGGAGAGGCGCAACGACAGGGCCGTAAGTTTCGTCGGGAACGATGTTCGACGGGGCCTTCTGGAAATCGTGAGACCCGCAGGCGGAAGTGCTTTTGTGGTCTGTTGGAGGGGTTGCCGTCGCCTCATTGAGGAAATTGCGCTTGCTGAGCCTGGCGGGTGGAAAAGAGGGTTTCGACTACGGAGACGGGATCTAGGATGTGAGTTGTCTAGGATTGGCGGGCGATGTGGTAATCATGGAATATTCCGTTGTTGTCTCGACGCACTCAGAGAGATGACTCCACTATCAAGACAGGACGTAGCCGCAATTAAGTGGACCCAGGCCTGATCGTAAGATGAAGCGTGTGGGAGTAACGTACAGGGAGGGGGGCGTCTGTCAGCTCGGGGACGACGTCACCGAGGTGCAGGGCGGTACAGGACAGGGTCAAGGGTGACGGGGGTTAAGACTGGCCAGGGCGACCTGAGGTCCCTCACTGACAGATCCGAGGCGGAGGCGTCTGCAGATGGGGAAATGCCATGCCGACCACCGGCAGATGCGCATGGGGGTTGGCCGGACTTACAAACGAGACGAACGGCGACGGTAGGCGCATTTGCTCCGGTTCAGGATGAGTGCTGGACGGAGGTGGTTTGGGATTGACACTGACTGGGTGACGATGACTGTTCTCGGGTTACCAGACACCGAGAGGCTCGTATCGATTGGAAAAAGATATTGGACATGAAATCTTTTGCAATGTTTGGCCGGGGGTTCGAAACGAGGCGATGCTCTCCTTTGACCAAGCAACCCGTGTAAGTGCGAAGGGTTGTGCGCCTCGCGGATTGATGGAGCCATGTCTCACGGGAGACGGCCACGCCGGATGCCGTAGCACGGCTTCGGTTTCAGCAGCTAACGACGGGGAGATGCCGGGCTGGTCCAAGCTGAGGCGGCCATTGACGCCGACACCGCGTGGAATTTTGACGGTACGATGTGTGCGGATCGAGTTTTGGACGCTGGATGGCTTGGCCCGGTGGCTGGCCCGGGACGGACGGGGGAGTGCGCCGTGCATAGGTTGGCAGTTGGCCGATGGCCGGGGGGGCGGGTCTAAATCCCGTCGCGGACTCCCATTCGAAGAGGGCAGGTTTAATCGATATGCTTAGACTGCCCTTATGAGCTGGCGGCAGGGCATAGTGCATGGAGCAACGGTAGCGTTGGCTGCGATGGGGCAGCCAGGTTGTGTCATGGACTTGTTTGTCAACTTACGAATCCGTCCCACGCAGCAGGTCGGCAGGGGGGCGAGGGTCCTGGGAGGGTCGCATGGCCTGCAAGTCAGCAGGTTTGACGACGAGGGAAGAGGCAGGAGGCTAGGCTGTGTCGAAAAGAGCAAACAAGACGGGATGTGGCAAGGGACAAAAACCGGTAGACCGGATAATTAGAGATGAAGACAGGGCGAACAAGGGATATGGTCGATCAGCGATGGAGACGGCAAGGACGACAAGACAAGGCCTACATAGTCGACAAGGACCAGCAGACAAGACTTACCATGTCGAATCTCCTAGTGTCGGGCCCACCTCTTGTTGTCTCGCGCGCTGCGCTGGTCAACGTACGAAGCCGTAGGGAGTAGAAAGTGTGGCCTCTCTCCCTGGCCCCTGGCGGCCGGAAGCAAGCCCATTTGTTTGTCGACATCGAAAAGGTTGTTGATGCTGGGGGGCGTAGGTTTACGGGTTGCGATTCGCCGCCCGCGGGCTGCGGCTCACGGAGCATGATTGGTAGCAAGGCCGTGATTAGGATGACGAAGAGGTACCATGTAGCTTCCGAGGGGTCTGAGAGTAGGTTGGTAGGTTGGTAGGTAGGTTAGGTCAGGTATGTGAGTATGCGAGTCTGAGAGAGGTAGGGATGTCGACGGGAGCGGAAGCGATGTGGAAAACATTGGTCGTAGGGCGAGGCGTGGAAACGGGGCCCAGTGGAGGTGGTGGATGCGCCCTCTAGAGCTGCTAGGTACCTCAGGTAGGTACCGGAGGTAGGCAGGTAGGCAAGTAAGTAGGCAGGTAGGCAGCTAAGGTAGGCGTGGAGGAGCACCGAGGAGTAGCAGTGGAGGTGGCTGAGGAATAAGCGGCTCCCAGTGGGCTCTAGGCATAGTACGGAAGGAGCGAGGAGGCAGTCGCTGGACGAAAGAGGAAGTAGGCCCTAGGCAAACGACTTGTGCCCGGTGCATCTCGCTGAAAGGGGAGATTCGACACATCAGACCATCCAGCAGTAAAAGACAACAGCAGAAAATTGCCCGCGTATCTGCATCCAGTCAAGTACCGGGCAAACACGGACGCAGTTGAGGAGGGACTCGCTGCGCACGTACGGTACTGGACAACTGCCATTGATGCCCCAGTACCAAGGACCCAGGCACAAACCAAACGACCCAAAGCCACATGTCAGGGCAACTGGCACTGCATTGACATCAACCTGACGTCTAGGCCGTTACCCGTCAGCCTCGGGCGGTGGGGGTAGACGCACCCGCAGGATCAGAGGAGCCGTCCCAGCAAGCGGCCAAGTAGAATCCGTCATAGGGCCGAGATGACATAACGACCGGCGGCCATGGGCTGAGGCGGTGAATACCGGGCATGCCTCAACATCGTCACCATGGGTTTATGACGGTGCTTCAGGACAATGTTGGGACACAGATCGGCCT
This sequence comes from Cylindrodendrum hubeiense, assembly GCA_014621425.1. Classification (NCBI taxonomy): domain Eukaryota; kingdom Fungi; phylum Ascomycota; class Sordariomycetes; order Hypocreales; family Nectriaceae; genus Cylindrodendrum; species Cylindrodendrum hubeiense. The sequence continues at coordinate 33,457 of JAANBB010000376.1, forward strand.
CGAATCTAACCGCGACCCCAGTCATCTGCAGTCTTTCGTGGATGGTGAGAGCCGCGGACTGGCCCCAACGTCCACAGTCCACAGTCCACCGTCGACTTCGCGTTCGCATTTCCACATTCTGCAGGCATCTGCGGCAACAGGCAAACAAGGAAACAAGGAAACAGGGGGCGCATCGAGCCGGACCACGTCTGCCCTCCGCCTCACGCTCTGTGATGCGACGGAACTGCAAGTCGTTGCAGCGCGCGCCAGTGCCGGTGGTCGGTGGCCGGTGGCCGGTGAATGACGCCTGCATCGGAGGGTGGTAACTGCGAGCAATCGCAAAACATCCTGGCCAATAGTGAGGCGTCCTGGTCTGGCGGCATCAAGCCGTGGCATCTGACAGATCTGGACCTTTGCCCGTCAGGGCGCAGATTGATAGCTTGGCTCGGATTTGGGTGACACCAACAGACATGTTGATTTCCCGTTATACAAACAGTCCTAGCCAGAAATGCTTTTAGTCGCCGATGAGAATGGGCGCGAGGACGAGCCCGGGCCCGAGCCGACCGGTCAGTTCATATGCGCCAAACAGATGATGTACCGTGCCGTCCCTCGCCTCGCCTCCGCCTCCTTCGCGCCGCTCCCTACTCCCTACTCCCTTCAGACTATCTACCCGTGATCCAAATGGTGTGGGGRTSRGTGGGCACGGCGGCGCCGGGAGAGGGGGCAGAAAAAAACAAGTCTGCCGTTGATTGCAAAGGAAAACTAAGGAAAAAAAAGAAATCCCATCAAAACGAAGCTGCTGGGGTGACATGTCAGACGGGGGCCGGGGTTCGTCGTTGTCGAGCCGCACAAGCTCCCCGATTACCAACGGGAAGAAGCAAAGAGGTCGGTCGTCTTTAGGTTTCCCCCCAGTGCGGCGTCACGATGAGGTGGCCTAGTTCCGGCTTCAAGGTTCACCCCGTCCAAGAGGCCCATAGGTTCGTGGAGTCTGGACCTCTGGACCCACGCCGGCTGGGCTCATGGCGACATCGAAAGACCGGTACGAGCATCAGGATGGGGCAGGATTGACAATCAGAAGAGCCACGAGAGCGGTCGCTGGCAGAGTCAGACAACCTAGTGCCGGGGCCGACTTGGGTGCCGGGATGAGTCCGCCGTGATAGCCAGCATTATCAGCTGTCAGTGAGAGAGCCGAGCCATAACTGAGATGACTACTACGATGTACCTGGAATGGAGGGTGGGCGTCCCAAGGGACCGTATATGCTCTGATGGCAATCCCTACCATGCCGATCCAACGCACCGGCCTACCTGGTCAAAGTCCCCTACTTTCGTAAAAAAAAAATCCCATCACGGGCTGGGCAATTGCCCTGCAATTGCCCTGCAAAGGTGGATATTTGTCGTGGGCGGGACGGACCCAGGGCGCTTTACTGGGTACGGCAGGCATTGGGACGTTGGGATGCGCGGCATGGGATGCCGACATCGCATGGAGTCGTCAACATGTCATGGAAGGCGTGGAGAACTTGGGAGGAACATGGGAGACGACGGCTGAGGAGCCAGGGTGCAGTGCAGCGCAGTGCAGACCCGGACTGTCAGTCTGGCAGTTGGATCAGACCAAGATTTGGAGTGTTCGGGCGACGTGATTACATGGCGAGTGACCAAGTGCAACGCCGCCGTCGTCTCATCTCATGTGCTTTGTCCAGTTGACCACGACCGTACTCCGTACCTGGGACTGGGACGGTGATTGCGACTACGACTGCGGTCGGCACTCCTTCAATTCCACCTGTCTCGCCCACCACTCCTCCGTTCACCGAACGGCGAGCTCGACTGCCTCAAGTTGACATGCGTACACTACTCCGCAGACACCCACCACCGCCACCACCCTGGCGCAACTGATGCTCCGCTCCCGCGACAACTTGGCTCTCAGTCTGCCGCCGACTTCTTATTCTGCCTCTCCCGTCCCCTTGTCATGCCTTGGCTCTATCCCCCACCCCTAAAATCCCTACAAACCCTACCGACCCTACCGACCCTACAGACCCTCCGGACCCTACAAGCTCTCGTTGATGGCCTGCCTCCTTTCCGACTTTCTGACTTTCTGACCTACCGACCGCCCTCGTCTGGTCAGTTTCGCAACATGGTGCGCACTGACGTATTACCGACCTACCCTCCTGGCCCAAGCTAACTAGCTTTAGGCACAGCACTCGGCATCGCTCCCGGAGCGTCTCTAAAAGTTTCGACCCCATCGCGCTTCTCTGCATTCTACACTACACAGTCTACACTACACCACGCTACACGCTACACACGCTACACACAACGCACACTACACACACTACACACACGACCCCCCATGCCCATGCCCAGACCCATGCCTCCCGGACAGCCCTTGACGGTCCCAAGCTCCTGGCTAACTGGCCGTCTCCACCCCCCGATCCTGGGCGGCTTCTGGGCTGCACCGAGAACCAGGACACGGGGCGCAAGAGCGGAGCCCTGCCATGCCATCCATGGACGGGCCTTTCCATGTTGCTCGCTCGACACCCTCAGGCTTTCCCATTCCCAGGTCTCCCAGGCTTTCCCAACCCTCACCTCACCTCACCTGTTCGTCATTGCCTTCCATTGATCCCGCGACCTCGACGGCTTGGCTTCGCCTCCGCCCATTGCATTCTTCGGCTTCGTTCCCCGTGGGCCGTGGCCGTAGCGCGATCAAACAACGAGCCAGGTACCCGTCCCCTGTGGGTACACCTCATGTATTAGCTGGGGTTGCCCGCTGCTGCTTGCTGCTTGCCAGAGCCGTCTACCTACCCCCCCTTCCCCCTCCCCTCCCCAAAGGGACCACAGGGCATCCTGTCCCGGCCCCGTCGAGACGGGGATTGGGGGCACATCTGGGACTCACGCCGACGGGCATTGCGACTGTGCAAACGGGAGATTTTACAACTGGCATGACGGCTCGTGGTCAGAAGGAGGGGCCACAATCCACGCCGCCCAGGTCCGTCCGCCCATCCACGTCCGGGCCCGCGCCGCAGGGTACATTATCGCCAACGTCCCCGGGTTTGTTGTAACAGCAAGAAACTCTAACGCTCGACCTGCCTCGCTTTGTCTCCCGCTCTCAACCAACTAATCTACTTCGTTGGTTACTCTTCCGCCTCGTTTCTCTCCCGTCTTTGATATCCTGTCCTTGCTGTAGCCAGCCTCTGCCCCGCTTGCACCCCCCGTCCTCATCACGGCTCTCGTTTGGCATTGCATCACGGCCCCCGTCGACAAACGAACCTTCCACGACTCGACACCTTCACCCATCTACCCCTCCCCCCTCAAACCATAAAAGCCTGAGCATCTGGCCATTCATTCCTCTTCTTCACTTCGCATCAATCCTCAGACTTCTCTGGCTACTCTCAACTACCACCAACACTTGTCCACCAAACCCTCTTACACTTGGTTGTCTCTTGTGGATATCCACCAACCCCAAGCCTTCAACTTACACCTCACTTCACCGGTAAGTCCCCCCATCTCCTGCACCACGCATGTGACGGCAGTCTGGTTGCCGAAAACGGCTTCCCCGGGCTCCTCTTACTCCGTGTGGGCAATTTCCTGTTATGCAAGGCTAACTCTGGTCCTCCCCAAGGAGCTTTTTTGTCCAATCGGGCTAAGTCCTGTTAAGGACTTGAAGATTACCGGTCCAGCAAGACCCCAAGCGAAGGAAGGAGCATCGACACCACCCAATTCAACCAGAACCTCCACCACCGTGGCTACCGACAAGATGGCTAATGCGTGCGCGCACTCGTTTCGGATGATCAAGTCGGACAGCACCTTGATCCAGTGGGTTTGCCAACATTGTCGATCTGGACCTCACTGGATGATCTTTGAGTGTACCTATTGCAAACTGCACCTGTGTCGAGTGTGCACGCAGGCTGCTTAACCCTCCCGTGGAATCCCCGGCGGCAAGGCATGTGTCACTGGTGTCTGGCGTGGGGGAAGGGAAGGGAGGGGTGGGCGTGCGTGTGTGTGCGGATTGTGCGAGTGTCAGTGTAAGTGCAAGTGCAAGTGCAAGTGCGCGCGTGGGCCGTTCGTCCAGTTCCGTCTTCGCTCGCGTGTTCCCGAGCAGTGGACATGGCCTGACTGACATGGCACCAGACTCGCAACGGACAATAAAAGAGATGCTCTGTTAGTCCCGGCGCAGGCGCAAAGGCAGACCGTCGCATCCGGAGCTTTGATTGCACATGGCAAGGCTACCTGGGACTTGGAGACGTGGTGCTGTACAAGGCAGCATCGGTGCACGCCCCTACCCCTTCGCAGATCCACGGGCTGCCGACAAGACTCTGTCCCCGTGGCCGTTGACTCTGGTGGCCGAGCTAGACGAAGCTGAGGCCAAGTCGACAGGTCTGAGGACTTACGCAACGTCGCCGATACCAGAGGAAAAGGGGCCGTCAAGCACTGCCATCGTCATCCGCGTCGGAGCGCAAGTGGAAGTGGAGAGCTGGCCAACGCTGGCAAGGACATTGGATGACTTACAGTTTTGGTGCTTTCCTTGAGGGTGTAGTGCCCTGCACGATCCACGTGGGAGGCTCCAGTCTCAACAACCCGTTTTGGGAACTGTGCAGCACTAGCGACCCCCTGGAGCAGCCCACGACACCCAGGGCCAGCCCCTAGGACATGCCGAGAGGGTGGTCCAAGGGCTTCTTCAGGGCTTCTTCGGCGCTCGAAGAGGAGAGGCGCATGGAATTGGAACCCCTGGGTTGCTTGTCACCGTCACAGTCACCTCTCCACTACCAATCGCCAATTGCCTGCCGATGGAGCCTAGACCTGGCTGGATGCTGAGGGCGGCTTGAGCCGACCAATCTGGGTTGTTTTCTTTCTTTTTCTTTCTAGGGTTCTCGGGTTTTTCTCTCCATCTCTCTCTCTTTGAGTTTTGGTCTCTTTTGGTGCGCACAAATGGGGGAGTTACTGACTTTGGGTTGTGTTCCGTTGGGCGGAATTCCTACCCACATTTGCCTGGACCACGATGGAAAACACCGTTTCATCTTTTAGCATGTCTTTTTTGGGTTCATGGCGCATTAAAAAAGGGACGGCGGGTGTTGGGGCGGTTGGGCGCTCGAAATAGACTACGGTTTGAGATGGATTTTTTTTTTTTGGCTCGGGCCAAGCGGAACAAACAAAGAAGGAAGCGGAGCGGTGAAAGGGGTGGAAGGCTGAGCCTGTCGCCTAGAGCTTGCAAGCTGGAGGCGGAGGACGAAAGAAGCGGTGATGATAGGGAAGGATTTCTTTCTGGCCTCATTGCCGACTGCTTTTGGTCTTTCGGGGTTTTGGTTGTCACTGTTCTGTTTCTGTACCTACATGCGGCGCTTACTGATGGCAGCGGGCTACCTACCTTACCTACCATGTAACATGAACAAGGGATTGGATCCTTTACAAACTTTGAGCAAAACCGCGCACTGAAGAATGCAAATTGTGAGGCTGTGATTGGGGCGGCCACGGGCAATAGGAACATGGGGACAGGTAAAAAGCGGAGGGACGGACTACTGAGGAGTGGACTCGGTGGAGGAGTGGACGACTCAGTGGAGGATTGGACGACTCAGTGGAGGAGAGGGGGCCGGGCCAGAGCCATGAGGGAGGGTCCTGCAGAGGATCCTGCAGAGGGGTCTTGCACCGGACCTTGCAGGCGCCTTGCAGAGCGCCTTGCAGAGGTGGCAGCCAAACGGCGGATACATTGTCCAGGATGGACGATCGTCATGACTCGGAAAGTTTAAAAGGTTCATAAAGACAAGACAGGTGGATAAGATAGGTGCCGCTTGCGGCTGATTGCTGGCCATGCTGCGCAATGGACCCCGGAGCGTGCCTTCCTGCAATCTCCTCTTGGCCGGTATTGTGCCGTGTGTTGTCGTCAACTCGACGCGGCCGAGGCTCGGTTGGACACGGACACCTGGCCGTTTGGGCTTGACAGTTTTCCTGGCCGTTGGGCCTGTTCGCTCTTTTCGCTCTCTGCGCTCTCTGCGCTCTCTGCGCTTTCTCGCGGCCGATTCCGCTGGCTGATGAATCTTGTCTCGGTCGACTGTACATCCCACCACCTCCCACCTCCCACCTCCCACCACCTCCCACATCTCACATCCCACATCTCATATCCCACATCTCACATTCCCACACTACTACATCCCACATCCCACATTCTGCATCCTCCATCCCGCATGCCACATTACCCATGATCCATTGACGCCCCCCATGCCAGTGCCGGGCTTGTTCTCTCAAACATCCTCCCCCTCCCCCCGCGGTCGCCTCGCTTGGCTGGTTGGTGTCGGCTTGGCGCTGTTCCCTTGTCTCTTGTTCGTTTCCCCGTCAGATCATATTCTTCTCTTTCGTCACAGCCGTGACAGCAATCTCATCCTTCACTCCTATGCCGTCATCCATCATATCTCGACTGGGGTGAAATACCCAGTAGGTGTGAATGTCCTAGTCTAGCCTCGTCTCGCCTTGTCTCGCGTCCGTTCCGCATCAAATCAGTTCACTTCCTTCAACCGACACCTCGCAGACA